>JASANB010002222.1:0-149253 GCA_030248155.1 Sabatieria punctata
GCTCAGGCTTATTTTTCAGGCTTAGGCTTAGCATTTATGCTCAGAGTTAACGTTTAGATTTCAGGCCTAGTCTTATGCTTAGTTTCATTCTTGCCGTTTGGAGTAAAGGGGGCGCCCCAAGCCCCATTTTTCGGCAAAAGTCCCCCCCCCCGCGGATTTTAGGGGGACCTGAAAACCCCACTTTTGGCTCCAAAGTAAAGAAAATTTTTGTCCAGACATAGACAACACATTCTGCATCTGTTGCCTCATTTTTAGGTTTTAAAACCATTTTTTCGCCCCACAATCCCTAAAAAAGGATGACAAAACCTACTTTCGACTTGGTCCCAAAACCTATTTGGATTTGAAAAAGGCCCACACGGAAAAACCCAGGGACATGTATGCTTTGTTTTTAATAAAGAGAAGAGCAAAAACTAGTGTCCAAAAGCTGTTATTTCACTTTCGAAAAGCTATTTTGCGTATCGATCTGCTGTTCGTACCAAATGCTTCTGAAATCGTGGTTTTCAGCTGCTTATCGTGCATCCTGAGGTTTGATTTTGTTCTGTCGCTGCAATGGCTAGGGAGCGGACCGTGCCTGTGCACTGGTGGAATGGAAAGGTTGTCTCAGCAAAAAAGTCGGCCCCACAGACATTAGTAACGCAGGTGAGGATAAAATTTGACGTTAAAACGCCGATTCAAGCTTAGTGAGCGAGAATTGGTGGTCTTTTGCGTTTTTAACGGAATCAGAATGCTGACTGTATTAGGCGGCTTGAACAATGGTTGTGTCTCGTTCCGATTCGACAAGCCACCGGCCACAAAAGCTGCCAACTGAAGATCTTCAGAGCGAACGTATCAAGCAACTGTCAGAGCTAGCAAACGCATTGGACGGCCGAACTCGGGAGCTGGGCTGCACCAGTGCCACCGAACCTTGATTTTAGTCAAAAATCGAACTTTTTGGCTTATATCCCTTCAACCCCCATCAGGCGTTCCTACCCCCTCAGGATTTGAAAAATTTCCACCCCTTGCCGAAATGCTAGCCCATGTCTGCTAAAATAGGCTAGACTGGCGACTGCACAGCACAAAGACAGGCAACAGTATGCAAGAAATGGTGCTGCCGACCTAACCAGCATTCAACGGTACGCTATTGATATGGAGTTGTCCGTTAGGATTGTCTAAGGGTCCGTCCATAAATTTGTGTTTATTATCGTTATGCAGTTGTCAGTCTGTTACGCGTGGCGTGGCCGTATTGTCGCTTGATTTCGGATGATTGTTTCATTCTTTTTTTTCTTCCGCACCGCCACGAATATAGAGGGAGGGGGTGAGCCGGGGACTGGGGGGTCAGGGAGGGGATAGGGAAGCTGGTCATCTGTTTTTTGGTCAAGAAAATTTCATAGCAGCAAAAGCTGCCGCCCGCCCCTTGTTCCATTCCACACCATACCACACCTTTTATCGAAGATCTATCTTCAACCTAAATTATAAACAAAACTCTAACTCGCTTACTAATTTTTTTTTTCTTATTACTCTGCTTTTTTTTTTTTTTATTGTAGGAATTTTTGTTTCTGGTTGTTCAGGGAATAATGATTTGGTCATGGAAAAGTCAGGGAAAGCTCAGGGAATTTTGTTATACAAAAGCCGCACGAACCCTGATAGAGTGCACGAACTGAATTGCATAATTAATTCATAATTTCTTCTGAATTCTTTAAATCTTTCGTTTCTTCCGGGAATCCGAGAGAGGCAGTTGTTTCAATGAGACACATGGGACGCAGAAATTGAAGGGACAACCTTTTCTTGAGTACATAGGCACGGTCAGCGGCAGCCATTGAGATTGGTGCAGACTTGACAGCAACAAAGGCACCTGAAAAACACGCATTTAGAGTAGAGGCACATCAGAACAGAGAGAGCGCTGAAGGGAAGCGGCGGTTTACCTATACCTCTCGCCCACCGATACCACCCACATGGCCGTTAAACAGTCTGACACGTATGGTACCCCTACCCATGGACATATGACCACTACCATATATGGTACGAAATCTGAATGGAGTGGTACCAATATGGTACCGCTACAGTTACCAATGCGAAGGTAGGAGTACCATGGTGCCGTCAACGCAGTGGTCTAACGTGGGGTACCATAATATGGTTATATCATACATGTAACAGGTCATCCGCCGATGGGGGGGGGGGGGGGGGGGGGGGGGGGGGGAAGGGGTTTTGTGGTGTTGGTTGGATGGGGGGGGGTATGGTTATATATATGGTTATATGGTGCCACTAGCCTAGGTACCGGTGCCATAGGCTAACAATCACAGTCAGAAATGCATAAAGGCAGGGTTCGTGCCGATCGGGCGATCCAAAATCCCCTGACATTTTCAAAAATTCTTCACACTAATGTGACCTTTATTACCCCAAAAACTGGTGCTATTCATCTGTACACCTGCAATCAAAAGTTACCACACAACCTGGTCCAGAAAATTTTGAAAAATTAGCCTTCAAAAACGCACTGACATTAACTGAATAATCTGCACTACTCATTGCTGTTTGTACAACCTATTCAATGCATACTTTATTCCCTTACAACACCCAAATCTCTGGATCCCTGACAAATTATAAATCCCCTGACCGGCACGAACCCTGAAAGAGGGCTGAAACGGTTGCCCTGCTCATGCCCTCACCTACCCCCGTCATGCCGCCGCAACCACCCTCAGGAATTTTTTTGGAAAAAATTTGCGTACAACCTCTTAGTCGGCCCTACCCACTCCTCAGCCTCTCAGGATTTTAAAATTATACTCCCATCCCTCAGCCGAAATGCTAGCTCATGTCAGATAATAAAGTCGGAAGTAATCTAACAACCTACATGGGTAATTCTAAACATAAAACGTAACAGGGGGTTGCGGGTTACCCACAAATGTTATTACAATAGGCTAATAGTCACAGTCAGACATGCTAAAGGCAGGGTTCCTGCCGATCGGACTATCCAAAATCCGATGACTATCACCATACATGTAACAGGGGGGCTGCCCCTACACGAAATAGGCCAGACACCCCCCCGAGATCATTTTTCCGACCCCCCTCCGAATTTTCTGGCAAGTAATTTTTTGAGCAAATTTTTTGCAATTTCAGTCACAAAAATTGCCAAAATCGCCTGTAAAACAGAACTTCTTAGCTGTATTTCAGCCCAAAAATCGCGTTTTTTTCTAATTTTGAGCGTCTTTTAGTGCCCAACCCCCTCCCAAAATTTTGGCTCAGACCCCCGGCCGGCGCCAGACCCCTCCCCCTTCGGCGGATGATCTGTTACATGTATGACTATCACCTGCTTTCCCTGATAAAAGCCAAAAATCCCCTGACATTTACAAAATTTCTTCATAGAAATGTGAAATATGTTTAGTGAAGTGAGAGCTGCAGGCAGAATGCACAGGAGCAGACATGGGTTAGCATTTCGGCTGAGGGGGTAGAATTTTCAATTTCTGAGGGGGTAGGAACGCGTGAGGGGGTGGTAAGCCAAAAAGTCCGATTTTTGGCTAAAATCAAGGTTTTTTGTCTTATTTTTCATTAAAAAAGGTTAAAATAAGCTATTCTGAGCTCATTTACACCTAATCCAGGCATATTTTTATCATAATTTTCTATACAAAATTCCTGACGGGAGTAGCGGTCGGCTGAGGGGGGTAGGTCAGAGCCTGAGGGGGCCAACCCCCCCTCAGCCCCTTTTGCCCATGTCTGCACAGGAGCAGTTAGAATTTCGGTAACTTTGGGAGGCAAGATGTGGGTCATGATGCAACTTAGACCGACTAATCAATTATTCTTACTATTTCAAAACCCAGTACCAGCTTTAGGTTAGAATGCTTTTAGCACTAAAAATACAAGCGTTAAATGCAACTTTCTATCAGATTTGCTGCAGGCAGATACAGCCAGGCGATCCAAAATCCCCTGACAATCACTTGCCTTCCCCGACAAAAGCCGAAAAAAACGTGCTAAACTCGCGGACTGATACCATACGGCTTGGCAGTCAATACGTCCTAACTAATTGCTGTCGACCTTAAGCCTTGCTTTCAAACTTAGGCTTACGTAATAGGTTCAAATTTGAGTTTTAGACTTAGCTTATAACACCATCTGTTAGACTCAACCCATACCTGCATGTCTGGCACAAATTCTGGCCTAATTTCCGGACCAGAAGCCACCAAACAGAAAAAATAACACCTCTGTAGGTACCGGCATACATGGGTCGGGGGGTAAGGGGTATACCCCTCCCCCTCGGCCGGCCATACCCCCTCGGCTGGCCATACCCCCTCCCCCACCCCCCTCCCGGAGGGAGGAAATTTTCGCTTATTTAAAGCAAAATAGGCGTTTTTTTGGCCTTTTTCTGGGGGACCCCCCCCCCCCCCCCGAGGTCTCCGGACCCCCTACCCCCCTCCGGATTTTTCCGGCCCATGTATGGGTACCGGTATCATAATTGTAAGGTTGACCGGTCTGCAGTTTCTGGAGCAACCTACAGGTTTAAAAACACAGAACCATTGTGAGGAGGTAGACCGATGTAGAATTTCCGAAATTTTGAAACAAGCGCTACACTGTATGCAGGCTCTACCATCACTTTAGAGTGCCAAACTCGGAATTAAGAGGACTAACTTTTCAGAGTACCTAGCCTTTCGACAGCACCGGTAGAAGCAAACAATTTTTTGCGTTCAGCTCACCAGAATGGAAAATTTGAAAGGCTGCTGTGAGCTCAATTCTTAGCCGCTTGTTCTGTAAATTGGTCTAGAATTTCTTTTGTATAAACTGTATGCCTGACAAATTTGCAGGAAAAATGTCACAACGCAACGCTCGCAAGCTAAAAATGGCTCGCAACGGTTGTGCAAAAATTTCCGTTCAGGTGAACTGAACGGAAAAAAACGTTTGTTCCTACCGATGCAGAAGTGGTAAAGAAATTTTGCGTCAGTTACATTATACTTTCTGTTCATCTAAAAGTACTAAGCCCGCGTTTTACAAACGTACCTTGCTTTTATGAAGAAGCCTTGCCAGTAACAGCTGAATATTGAACACTGCCACCGCTAGAGGTAATAAGTTTGTTTTTCTGTCCTCTTAGCTTCCGACCTCAGTTTGGCAGCTAAATATTTGAGTTGGTTGTTGTTGTTAATAGCCCCAGGAAAGCAGCAGTAGCGATTGGGTCGATCCCTAGATCCTGTACCGTCAGAAGCGTAGGTCTGGTTGCATAGTCATAGTCAAACAGATGGCCGGTAGTGTGACGCTCACCGTTGCAATCAGGGCACAGCTCCGAAATGTCCGAGTGTAGTAGGCTGTACTGATAAGAGCGTAGAAACCCGCTGTATGCCTAGCGTAGCTCTGGGCCAGGGTAGTGCGCACCTTTCTGGACAAAGAAACCTCAGAAGTGTGAATTTGCGGAGGCTCAGTCAGCAGAACCGGATTTGGCCCAAGCTAGCCATTAGCCAACTCCACAAAGTAGCTGTGGATGTTCTTCAGTTGCTTTTGGAGAGAGGGCGCTCCAACAGACCCCAGCTCAACCACATCGTGGTATTTGGTTCAAAGGGTGTCTTTCATCGAACGCGGGCGTTGAACGTGATGGACCAGTTCACAGAGAATATGAGTTGGTCGTAACTAGGGTTGGTGCTGCTGCCACAATAACTTCTAAGAAAGTTAACCACACCGAAATCGCGCAGCAATGGAATGAAAGCACAGGCCAGGTGTTCCAAGAACTCGCAAACAAATGTTGAGCTGAAAAAACACAAAAATAATGCGTCAAAAAGTCACCACCTCAAAGCAACGAATCGGTACAGAGCGCAAAGCTCAAGCAAAAATAATTCCCGTCCATCCATTTTAAGGGCTTCGGACTGTAGGGCGGTGACGGCTTACCCATACCCCTCCTTCCGGACCGATACCAGCCACTTGGCCGTCCATACCCTTTAGCTTTTACAGGGTTCATATGGATCAGGGTTTTCCAAATTCCCTGACTTTCCCTGACCTGAGTGCTAAAATTCCCTGACTTTCTACAAGCAAACTCATAAAACAGTAAATGTTTTCAAGCACCTAATTTTGTGATTTCTTTGGCATCGGCAGATATTTTCATAAACGGTTGTCGGTAGCATATCCAATAATTTTCTAAAAGCAAAGGGTGACTTTGGTATTAAAAACTAATCGTATTTCAACAGGTATTCCGAGCGTGAAGTTAACAATAATTAACAGTTTCAGGGTTTGACGAAGCCTGGTTGGGCCGCAGCCTAACCAGGGCGAGAAAATTTTAAAAATCCCAAAAATTTTCCCTGACCAGAGCTGAAATTCCCTGACTTTTCCCTGACCTCCCTGACCATTTTTAAATTCCCTGACTTTTCCCGGACCTCCCTGACTTCCCTGACCCGTATGAACCATGTTTTAGATTATTACCTTTCTAAATTAAAACGTGCCAAAAACGCATTTCCAGGCGTTTCAGTGCTTGTTGAAATTTTGGAGTTGGCAGGCAAAGTCCTTAAGCAAGCACCTCCACGGCCATAACCTGATTGTTACATGTACGTTAGAGCTCAGACAGCAGGGTTGAGTCTAATAATTTACTGTTGATAAGTCAATAACTTACGATAGTAAAAGAATAATTTCAATATAAGTAAAAAATTACGATAATACTAACAAAATTATTCCAATAGGCTAACAGTTGAGTTGAGTTAGATGAAAAAGGGGGCTGAGAGGTAGTCGCCCCTCAGGCTATGACTTACCCCACCTCTGCAATTTTTTTGAAAGAATTTTGCATACAACCTCTTGTCTGACCTACCTCCTCGCCCTCAGCCCCCCTTGGGGATCATAAAATTCTCCACCCCTCCCTCAGCCCTCAGCTAGCCCATGTCTGCTAACAAACAGTCGGATATAACCATACATGGGCTGGAGAAATCCGGAGGGGTATGTGGTTTTTCGGCGGGGGTTAAGAGCGTATAAAAGGAGGGGGCATGGGTCGGCAGGGGTATGGACCACCGAGGGGGTTTCGATCGGAGTTTTCTGTTTTTCCCCAAAAAGGTCGCCAAAATTTTCGGAGGGGGGATTTTTACTCGGCCGTTTTGAATACAATAAAATCCTACTAAAATTTCATGTCCTTAAATGCTGGGAAATACAATACTTTCATTCCTGTCTAAAAGTGGCTCTGATATAGTAGCAAAATATGTTTAGTGATAGCTGCACAGGAGTAGCTAGAATTTCGGTAACCTTGCGAGACAAGATGTGAGTCACGATGCAACTTAGACCGATCCATACATGTAACAGGGGGGTCTGGGGGGTCTGCCCCCCACCCGACTTAGGCCAGACCCCCCAGATGGGGACCCCCCCCCCCCGAGACGATTGCGATTTTTCTCGATTTTTGAGCGTTTTTTAGTACCCACCCCCCTCCCCCAAAATTTTGGCTCAGACCTCCCCGGCCGGCGCCAGACCCCCCCCAACCCCCCTCCCCCCATCGGCGGATGACCTGTTACATGTATGGACCGATCAATCAACTATTCTTACTATTTCAAAACCCAGTATTAGCTTTACATTAGAATGCTTTTAGCACTAAAATGCAACCGTTAAATGCAACTTTCTATGGGATTTGCTGCGATTTGCTCAAATACATTACTTACCAGAAAAATCGGAGGGGCGGGAAAATCGTCTCGGGGGCATCCCAAATGTGACTATCGGCCATTATTTTGGTTTATTGGCAACCAATTGAAGGCCAGAGGGCCTGTTTTCGAAATATAGAAGTACTCCAAGAGGGACACATCTGCATAGGGGATGCTTGGGAGGGCCTGTTTCCAAATATAAGAATACCTCTAGGGTGACGAATTACCCCCTCCCAGAGGGAGAAAATTTTCGCTTATTTAAGGCAGAATAGGCGTTTTTTGGACTTTTTTCCGGGAGCCCCTCCCCCGAGATCTCCAACCCCCCTCCGGATTTTTCCAGCCCATGTATGATGGGACACACTCTGGACGGCGAAACAGATTTTTTTTTATGCATCTATTTTAACGAATGTTAATCCGGACCTCGTTAATCCGGATATTCGCCCTCCGGACAAGATTAGGCCAGGTCCCAATTTTCCCCCATGTTATATGACTCGTTAATCCGGATCCGAATTCGTTAATCCGGACAGAAGATTTGGGGTCCCAACTTCGAAATTTGTATGGTAAAGTGATTCGTTAATCCGGATTTGGTTTATTTGGGCAAAATCCATGCGCAATTTTCCAATTCAGGTGTGAATTTTCAACTGAATAATGCTTTTCGTTGAGTCAGAATGTGATTATTTTGGCCTTTTATGAGCTATAATCAACTGAAATAAGCTTATGGCTTTTAATTAGGAGGTACAGCCGCAGAATCTGATATGCAACTAACACAAGCTGTCATTTAGGCCTTTGACCAGAAAAACTGTGTTTTAGGTTTGATTCGTTAATCCGGACAAAATTGGTCGGTCCCAACTTGTCCGGATTAACGAGACATGACTGTATCCTCAAAAAATATTTTGTACTCCCCATCCCCATCATTATATCTCCGATAGGAGGACTGATTGTAGTAAAGTCCTACCTCGATCTGGTCGAACTGGAGGAGGAGGAGCGATTGCAGCTGGCTGATGAAATAACCGGAACAGGTGAATCGCCACAACAAACAAAATCAATGCCAACCAACAAAATAACTTCACATAACGCGGCCGGGTGAGGCGGTAGACTGATCTAGAATTCCCCAAATTTTGAAACAGCGCTTCACTGAATGCAGGCACACCATCACTTTGTCAAAGTCGGCAATAAGAAGACTGCCAATCTTTTTCAGAGAGACATAGTCTTCTTGCTTGCCTTTCTTTCGGCTGAAGAAGTACCGTAATTTTCAATTTCATAAGTATACTTCCTGTTCATCTAAGTATTAAGCCCGCGCTTTACAAACGCACCGTGCTAACTAATGGATGAGAAGCCTTGCCAATGACAGCCGAACATAGCACCCACCGCTAGAGGTATAATAAGCTTGTTTCTCTGTCCTCTTAGCTTTCGATGTTATTTTGGCAGATAATTATTTGAGTCGGACTTCTCTACGCTAGGCCTGCTGTACTGCGCCCAGTCGGTAGTGTGAAAAACGAACAGTTATCGGTCATAAGTTATGGTTCGCACCGCGGCGCCCGACATAACTTTTTCGAGCATAACCACAGTTATGGGTTGGACAGAAAAAGTGTCAAATATAAGTTATGGCCCCCTATAACTATGGCCATAACCATAACTTATGCCTATAAGTTATATGTCATAGTTATGGCCTATAACTCTGTAAAAGTTATGCCGTGCCGCAAAGAGATAAGGTGACGTGTTTTCCAGTCTAGTTGTTAAATGTGCCGTTTTCTTGTACCCAGTATCTGTGGTAAACTTGTTAGCTAGTTCATTTCATGTCCTCTATCTCTTTTAACCCAGGCGAAGTTTAAAAACACGCGTTCGCAGGGCGAAACATGTACAAACTTGGCATGGGTCAGTTGCCGACGCACCGGCTGGTACCGCAAGAGCTACTGTCCGTGTCTATACCGTGGTCAAGAACTACTTAGTGGGCAGAGGAAGGTTGTCTGCTCAAAAGCAAAGGAATTAGTATAATCTAAAGTAGTATTACCAAGAAGAATTATGGTATTACGGAAGTGCAGCTGTTTGTTCAAATACTTGATATAATATGTTGTTGGCCGTTTAAAATTTGAAGTCCAAAAACATTAAAATTTGAGAAGCGCTCCCTCTTAGTAGCAAGTAGCCAAAATAATAGTAATTAGGGGAAGAGAAGAGGTAGTCGGCGTTTAGAAAACGGCCAATAAGCTTTCATAGCATTCCTCCAATTTAAAATCAATGCAAAACGAACAAGTGCAGTAATGCACGGCAAAAGTGGTACATGGTAGTACGGATTATTTTTAGCACTCTGTCTTGTGTCGTCGTTGATTGCGTGCAGATAAATAGGTAGGTAAACATCCCATTTCGTGCCCGTCTCAATTCATCGCAACGTTTGAGGGAGTAATTGCTTTAATACTGTAGGTAGTAGGTTTCCATTATTCTGCCTCTCATTCATTCATTGCATATAAATCAATCTAGTATAGAAGCGAAACAAAACAAGAATCGTAATCCTGGCGCAGAAAGAAGTGCAAAAGCTTGTGTCCATCGGGCCTTCGCGTTGTTCGTTATTTTATTCTTTTTGTGCTCACGCTTGCGGCGTAAACTGGAGGAGTGTATTCTTCTTTGGCCCAGAGGCCGCGCCCGCCGGCTGTGCGTTAACGCGGACAGCTTTCAGGAACGGCGGCCCGGTCGGCCCGGCAGCTGACCGCTCGCGCACGCTAAGGTCAGACCATGTACCTACTGCGCCGGCCGCTGAGGGACCGATAAAACCGATGTTTACCGGTAGGGTACTTGCCTTTTTCGGTCGGGGGTCCGTGAACTCTCTCGGGGGGTTGGCCTTTCCAGCTGGGGGAGGGTAACCCGCCAAACCCCCTGGTACATGTATGAACATAAGATTAGGTTTCGATGGCTTATTCTTCAGTATCCGCATCTCTTGTCTTAGCCGTACAGTCTTCTCGTGCAGACGTGTCGCCAATTGCAATTCGAATACATGTAATTTCACATTTCAGAAGCCATGTCATAGAACTTCAAACAGTCGGCCTTCACTGAGTAGCAGGAATGAAGAGGCCACATGGTATGCAGATGTTTTAGCATACATGTAACAGGTCATCCGCCGATGGGGGGAGGGGGGTTGGGGGGTCTGGCGCCGGCCGGGGGGGTCTGAGCCAAAATTTTGGGAGGGGGGTAGGGCACTAAAAACGCTCAAAAATCGAAAAATTCGCAATTTTCTGGCTAAAAATCGCCAAAAATCGCAAATTTGGGCTGAAATACAGCTAAAAAGTGCTGTTTTTGTGTCTGAAATTCTAAAAAAATTGCAAAATTTTGCTCATAAATTTACTTGCCAGAAAAATCGGAGGGGGTCGGCGAAATCGTCTCGGGGGGGGTCTGGCCTAATTCGGGTGGGGGCAGACCCCCCGGACCCCCCTGTTACATGTTAATTTGGCGTTGGCTAAAGTCGAATAAGTGCATAGGATTGGTAGCTAAATTAAATTAATATGAAATCATGGCACAGCAATCAGAAAAATATGACAATCGATTATAACAATCATTAACCAACTTAAAAAGTCACTTTTAGTTATGACAGGAAAGACAAAGGCAAGCGTCAGTCGCTCCCGATGCCTGACAAACAACCAAAAGTCGACTGAACTCACCGTGCTGGCTGTTCCAGTTCCAGTTGTTGCGCCGTGCTGTTGTTAGTGGTGCTGTCTGTAGCTGTGTCAGTAGAACTCTGACCGTTCTTAGTTGCTCAGGTCATTTTGGTAACTATGCTTTACGTTTTGTGTCTTGCGCTTTTAATCATCATGAAATGGGTGAATTCTTGCTGTGCAATGCTAAGGTTTTCGCTTACTGTCAGTTTAGCCGTGCTGTGCTGTTGTATGCTGTGCTCTACCGTGATTATTTGAACTGTGCAATGTTTTTTTCTTTGTTGTACCGATTAGCCGAAATATTATTGGTCGTGTATCCTTCCTTTCCATACTGTATCAAATGCGTTTTGCCCGCTTCGAAAAATAATGTAGTAAACCAGTCAGTCGGTTTGGAGAAAACTCGGTTAAGGAAGGGCTTGTGGTTGCCACTGCAACTTTACAGTGTCTCCTCTTGTGTCTCAGCTCAGCTGGCGCGGTGCGTGCAAGTGCTGTTGGTAGGTTCGGATGCAGTAGAAGTTTCTGAGCACGAAGCAATTGACATAAAGCCTAACGTTCGGACAGACTTCGCTTGGGACAACCCATCTAAGTGTAAAACTGACCAAGAAACTAAGTAGTTACAGAACTGGTGCAGAAGAGCAGTCAGAGACGCCGAAAATAGAAAGCATTTTGTTCTATCACATCATATGTTACGTTGTTTGTATGCATGCAATAAATAATCGTAGTAACGTGACTTGACTGAGAACAAAGAAATCAGCACCAAATTAACAGAATATAATCCCTTTATCAGAAATCTAAAGTAGGCGAACTCAGTCAGCACAGGAACATACGTGGGACCTGGTGCCGGGCGAAGCTGGCCACGGGGGAAAGGGCCATGTACGATCACTTGAATTTATCCGCCACCGTGGCGGATAATATGAGAATATTTACGCGCAAGGCACAGTACTTGCATTCACCAACCAACTAATTATTTTCGTTCCTCTTTTCCACAAAATGCAACCACAACTTTTTATCTTTCGGTCGTCTGCCAGATGCAGACATAATCGGTTCCGATTAAAACCACTCTAGCACATGACATACATACAACCAACAACCATTTTTAGGCAGAGACACTTTTCCTTTCTTTCTTTCTTTTAGCTGAAAATATATTATGTGCACTTTCCACTTGGAACTGGGCGCCAAGTCATAATTGATATTTCCACAATGCCCTCTTTTTATGCATAAATAATTTATCCACATTTATTATACATTAAATCCGAGGTCTCCCTGCTATTATTTGTGTTAAATATTAACCAGGGCTGTTTGTTTTCCGGAAAAAAACTCTAGCCGGTTTTTTTCCGGTTTTTTTCCTGTTTTTTTTTCGGTTTTTTTCCAAAAGTTATTTTCCGAGATGACAGAAAAAAATTTTTAACAATCGCTTTTTATTGCAGAATTCAACGAAATAGCGTGAGTCTTATTACAAAATGCACTAATTTCATGTTTTAGAGTAGTAATTTGATTTTAAAACACCAAAAATACAATAATAAAAGTTGCCTGAAAATGGTACCAATATTTTTTGCGAAAAACAGCTAAGTTATGCCATGGAAATGCTTGTAAGGCTTCTATTAACGTAAATTCAAAGCATTGGAAGATTTAACCAGTTATTGTGTCTGTTTCCTTTAAAAACTTACTTGAGTTTTTCCCGCATTTTAGTTTTTTCCGAGCCCCTAGGAAAAAAACCGGTTTTTTTCCGGAAAAAAACGAAAAAAACCGAGGAAAAAAACCGACCCAACAGCCCTGTATTAACCATTATCAGCATACAAGTGAACCGTGTTAGACCGAACCCTCTACTGCCTGCTATATATACATTCTATTCGACGCATAGCAAGTTGGGGAAACTTCGCATGGCTTAGGAAACGTTTAAGGCCTTTATTACAGTGATTCAGGGTTAGATTATCCATGTAAAACCAATAAATAACACGTTTTAGTTTTTTCCCACAATTTATGTTTTTTTTCCGACCCTTAGGAAAAAACCTGTTTTTTTCCGGAAAAAAAACGGAAAAAAACACCGGAAAAAAACAGACCTCACAACCCTGACTCTGCGTGACTTTCTTGTTAAAAATAGTAATATAGTCGTTAGTTAACGTGCACGGCAATCAATGGACGCTGTATTTATCAGAAATTCAAACTCCTATAGCTGTCTTTAAATACAGTTTGCGAAGTTTGCTAAACAGTGAGTTTGAATGTGTCAGCTGTTGTAAGTGGTTGTTATTAAGGCTGCACCTTGTTAGAATCGCTAGAGAAGCGTAGAAACAAGTCATAGGTAGACCTATTTCCTCAGAGAATTTCAATTTGTAGTTGTCAATTTGCGCAATTGACATGCAGTAGTAGGTTTTTACTAAAACTTGTGTTTGTATTGGCGCCTACCGTAGTTTGTTGTTACAATTCTTGTTGAGTTACGGGTTTGCTCAGATATTTACGCATTTGTTAGAAATGATTTGAAAGATCAGTGAGTGTGGATAAAGTTGAGCGGCGAGAAGGTGGTGAGATTGGGCTGACTTGGCCGGTCTGTCAAGGTTTGGCGTACGTGCCACGCCTCCAGGGGCCGGTTGCATAAAGGTGTCTAAGTGGTTAGACTAGTCTAAATGTGGCCAAAGTCTAACTGATTAGACCGACTTTCGGTTAGCCGGTTGCACAAAAGTCAGTGGATTCCGCAGTTAGACCAAAGACTGGTCTAACTGGTTAGACTCCGCCGGAGGTGTCTAACTGACTTAGACCAACCAAAATAAGCAGCTGTCACTCAAGTATTTATAAATTAACTGTCAGTGTGAAACACTAGAACAGTGCAGCTTACCTCACACAACATTCTCTTGATCGTACATCTTTTTTATGATCGTTAAGAATTACCACTTTTGGCAAAAAAACTTTCTGTCGTGTGCTAGTTTATTGACTGTAAAAAATGCTGTACCAATTTGGAAACTGTCGGATCGATTGGAACTGCAGCTATATTTTTCAGTATGTATCCATGCTCAAAATCATCCATTTACTGATAGTTGGTTTGGTAATGCAGTTGGACGATTACTAGCCCTTCTCTTCGCGTATGTACACTAATAAAGTGTCTGACTGCAAAACATACTGTACATATAGAAAGTATGCCAGCACAGGACCAATAGAAAGAAAAGGTGGAATCCTGCCCATTTTGTTGTAAATTGTACCGACCGACATACATTGTACCGGCAGTACTTTATTGCATGTACCAACTATCTTTGAAGTACCAGTCTTGGCTACAACGAGCTTGACGATTTTAGAAATATCGTCAAAACATTTTGTTCACATGTTCGGCAATTAGTCTCTGACTAGCAAATGGTTTTTTGTTCGTAATCCTTCTAATTGAAAGCTGATATTCGGTTTTTTTAAAAATATTCGGCTTAACCCCCTGCAACGTACCCACCACTATAGTGGCTTCACGACAGCAAAAAAATTTGGCTGTCGTGAAGTAAATTTGCGTTGAATGGCTGTCGTGAACCGCTTCCCGACAGCCAAATTTTTTGGCTGTCGTGAAGTTTTTTAGAGCCCGAACGGATTTCGTTTTGGCTGTCGTGAAGTTTTTTCACGACAGCCAACTCGGCTGTCGTGAAGTTTTTTCACGACAGCCATTCGTTTTTGGCTGTTGGCGCGTGAAAACAAAATTCAAAAAGGAGGATGAATAATTTGAATGAAATCAGTCAAAAAGCATATATTCTGTGCTCTAAAAGGTAGAATTCTCCTATTTAGAATATTCTTGTCTGTGTTTCTTTCTCATGACGTGTTTTCTGGTCTGTTTGTGATCATTTTTTTCTCGCGTATTCGGTTTGATTAGTGGCTAGAAAGAAAGAATTTACGATATCCGCAGATGTAGATAGTCTTTCAAACATTTTGCCACCCATGTGATTGCCGAAACGGTTTTTTTCTATCAGGCTTTGGAGGCTGACGATGGTCGCCAATGTGGTATTGTCGGCTGGCCTGTTCGGATAGGTGCTGTTCTCATGGCTTTGATATGGTTGCGGCGTGCTACTCCAATTCGGCTGACTTTGATTTCGGTACGGTCATACATGTAACAGGGGGTCTGCCACCCCGACATAGGGCAGGCAGACCCCTCGAAACGATTTTTCCGACCCCCTCCGATTTTCTGGCATGTAATTTGTTGAGCAAATGTTTGCGATACTTTTACAATTTCAGACACCAAAGTTACCAAAATCGCCAACAAAATAGACTTTTAAGCTGTATTTTAGCCAAAATTAGCGATTTTTTTCGAATTTTTGGCTGAAAAATTACGGTTTTTTCCTATTTTTCAGCGTTTCTTAGTGCCTCACCCCTCATGTATGCCTGAGAGAACGTTCATGCCATACCGTATACTTTGGCCACATGCGGGAACAAGTTGTTTATATTTTGGAATGGTTTGTCGGTAATGAGTGTGTAAATAATAGAAAATATGCAGAATTCACTTATCTTTTTAAAAGTTAATTTAAGTAGCAGCTGCTAAGCTGCTTGCTTATAAAGGAGATCCGGCAAAGCAAACTTCTGTAGTGTTTGCACTGTTTTTGTGTCTGTAAACATTTATTCTAGGAAACCTTCGTTGCCTTATTCGTGCCGGCCTCCGATGGGAGCGTAAGCGCCAAATTCACGAATTTCGTGGCCTACGTTGTTACTGTCTCTAGTGAGAGAAGAGAATTTTTAGCTTGTTTTTAATAGCTAGTTTATTAAAGCTAACTGTTAAGCGGCGTTTGCCATGCCGCGTATAGACGAAGTAACGCCTCCAGACAAGGTAACAGGTTCAGGATTGTACCGGGCATTAATGAAGCGGTATGACTCATCTGTGCAGTTCGGTTCCGTCGTAAGAGCAGGTATTGGATATTTTGATTGAGCGTTTACGTCGATTATTACCGTGTTAATATTATGTTACACCAACAGGGGACCGGGAGGGGCAAATATTTACAATTGTTTATAATTTTGGACACTAAAATTGGTAAAATCGCCTGTAATCGATTTTTGAGGGTCTTTCAGTGCCCAGCCCTTCTCTCTCTACTAGAAACTAGATAGAATTCGGGTCCAAGCCCCACCCCCGCCGGTAAAATCGCCTGTAAAGCAACAATTTTTCGCTAACAAATCGCTATATAGGTGTTGATCATGACAGACTTCGTATGGGATCAGCTTCCGGGTACTTATCGATTGATCGTGGCAATCCGTTGAGAAAGTCGTCAACGTTGTCCTTCTCTGTTTCGACTGTCTCGGCGGCATCCCAGAGTCAACAATTTCCATATGGTTTGTTATATTAATGTTTTTATCCGGTTTGGAAAACGCTTTTATCGCGTATCGGATGGGGTTGTGGTTTATCAGTAAAAGGTGTGGTACATACATGTAAGGGGGTCTGTGGGGTCTGCCGCCACCCGACTTAGGCCGGTATGGGCCCCCTTCCGATTTTTCTGGTAAGTATTTTTTTTCAGCAAATTTTTGCGATTTTTGCAATTTCAGACAAAAATTGCCGAAATCGCCTGTAAAACAGCACTTTTTTAGCTGTATTCCATTTCAAATTAGCGATTTTTGACTATTTTGCCTAACCACTCCAAAATTTGGGCTCAGAGCCCGAAGCCCCCCTTCGACGGGCTGTTACATGTATGGTGTGGTACGTAACTGATATTTCCTTTTCCTTTCGGGAAAGTTGAGAGCAATTTTAGACCTCAGTAAGAAGGCGCAGGTCTCAGAGCTGAAGTCTCAAGGTGGGGATCAGGTCAACGAATCCCAAGGTGGGCAGAGCAGTGGAGGTATGGATGTAGTAATCCTTCAGCTTTAAAAGCTATCCTATCGAAGATGGCAGATTTTAGGTCGCTTCACATCGGATGTAGCCACCGATTTTTGGCGCTCAGAGCTGAAGTCTCAAGGTGGGGACCAGGTCAACGAATCCCCCGGTGGGCAGAGCAGTGGAGGTACGGATGTAGTAATCCTTCAGCTTTAAAAGCTATCCTATCGAAGATGGCAGATTTTAGGTCGCTCCACATCGGATGTGGCCACCGATTTTTGGCGCTCTATCACGGGGGCCAGTGGGAGTGGTGAAGAGAAGGCCTTTATTCAGAGAAGGGCTCAGTTGAAAGCCCTGTTAGCCAAAGAAACCTCACTTGAACCTGTGGACAATGCAATCGTAGCGAGCGTTCAGACGGATAGTAACGACCAGTTCAAATCCCCTGCTGATCCTTCCCGAGTTTCAAAGGTGTCTCCCATCAAACACAGAGTTCCAACAGGCTGTGATCAGCGAGCAGAGTATCCTGGTGACTGCTCAGCATTGGATGATCCGAAGTTGGGATACATCGTAAGCAATTTATTAATGCTGTGTTTGTTTGTTTATGCTTTCCTTTCTGCATGGTCCCAAATTGGGTCGTACCCCGGTTGCGGGGACCGGTTTTGCGATTTTTTTTACAATTTAAGACACTAAAATTGCTAGAACCTCCATCAAAATAGACTTTCTAGCTGTATTTGAGCCGAAAGTAGCGATTTTTAGCCGAAAATGCCATTTTTGAGCGTTTTTAGTGCGCAACCCCCTACAATTGTCACACCCCCTATAACCCCCGCCCTTTCGGCGTTTGACCTGTTCTGTTGCATGAGGCGGGGTTGCTGGTTTCAGTGGCTGTACCACAATTCAAGGCTCGAGATTGGCCAACTGAATGGTGCCGACAGGGACATATCAACGTTTGGTTACGTTCCATATGAGGTTGGAACTCCAGTTCAGTTGGTTGGTGTTAGCGGTCCCTGTAGCACTGGGAAAATCCGAGTCGCAAATCGTTACTGCTCCATTATCGACGAACGTACTTATCTTGTCAGCTGGGACCGGCACTCTGACAACTACGGTGCTTACAACTATTGCGACTACCCTGAGTCCCAACTTTTCCCTCCTTACAAGGAGTTTCGTGAAATTCCTTCTGAGTTCTGGGCCGAAGACAATACTCAAACGAAGGGTGAAAAGGTAGATCAGCAGGGCAAAAAAGGGCAGAGGAATGAAAAAGGAACGCAGGACGAAAAAGGGGAGGACAATGAAGAAGAGGAGGAGAACGAAGAAATGGAGGAGGATGAAGAATGGCAGGAGGATGAAGAATATCAGGCTTCAGAAGCTCAATTGATGGAGAGATGTTCGAATGTGAAGAAGAAAAAGTCTAAGAAGGCTATAGTTAAAGATGACAATGTGAAGCCTACTACTCGACAGGACACAAACGCACGCAAACTCCTGAACGGCTGGACTTTGAGCGCTGCATGAAAGCTGGAACCCAAAGAAATGATTTATGCGAGTGGTCAGTTCTTCCAAGTGCAGTCATTCGACAAAAACTTGGTTGGTGCATGGGTGACGTGCGTTGAAAAGAACGGCGAACCGCTTGATGCTGGGATCTCTGTACCTGCTGGAATTGACCGCACGTCTACACTAGACAAGTGAGAATTTTGGACTTTTAGCCCCCTAGACCTCCAGAATTTTTTATGTATGCGTTACATGCTTGATTCAGCTTATATGTGTGTTTATTTAGTGTGTGTATGGTTTTATTTCAGCTTTGACCTAGCAATTTTGTTCGTTGAGTACTTCGGTGATTACGAACAGAGCAAGTTGATTCAAGCCAAATGGTTTCGTGTGCAGAATCGTAAGAAGAAAGCGAACAGAAAAGGCGGGTGAGTAGTCTTAGAAACAGGCAGGGCGGATTTAGCACTGTTTTAGCAGTTAAAGTTTTGAACTGTCCAGCAATTGATGATTTGGACTTTTGACATTAAGCTAGTTTTGCCTAAAAATACTCTTTCAGACGGCTCTACAAAAAGGGTGGTGATGGAGGAAGTGACAGCGAGGACGATAACGGCAACATCGATAACGGTTTCCAGTCAGAAGTTGCGGCGCCCAGTTCGGCGCTGGCTCAGGACTCTGACACTGTTCGATCAGACATTGACCTATTCGACCGCCCACAGTCCGGACTAGGTGCCGAGGAGGTGCCAGACGCGATCGCTAGTGACAGCGATGACAGAGATGGTCAGGTTGTTGCTTAGTGAGTGATTAGTTCTTTGGCTTAAATTTGTGGGTGGATAAAATTAGGTTAACAATCTTACGGATAGAAACGGGCTAGTTTCTAGCTTTAAAAATGCTTAACCCAGCTCGACTTAGGCCAGACCCCCCACATGGGGACCGCCCCCAAGCCTCGCCATCGCCTGCTAGGCCAGTTACATAACCAATTGAAATTCCCTTACCCCAGCCCCTAGAGATTAAATAATTTGCAGCAAAAGTGCTCTGCATGAGATCGAAGTGTCTGCTGGCGACCTGACACGCGATGCAGCTATAACCTTGCTCGTCAAGTCACAAGAATACAACAGGGAACTCGAGCGGAATTTGGGTCGCTTAGAGGGAGAGGTGACGGTCCTTCGTAGCCAAGCTGGTCACTCAGTTCCGCTTTGTGAGGTGGTCGACGCAATCAAGCAATTGCGTGCAGTGGTTGATCAGCTCAAACAGGAGAACGGAGACAATGATGGGCGAATTCACATGCTGGGAGTGCATGTCCAGTCACTCGGAGAGTGTTGCCAGAGTTACTCTGCTTTAAACTCAGAATTGAGAGAGTTGCAGGAATACTTAAAGGTAGGGAACGGTTGGTCAGGGCAAACTCTTTTTTTTACTTTGTTGAATTAGTAGCAAACATAGAACCGGTCATCTGTAGATGCGGGTAGAGAGACCTGCCCGGGCCGCAGGCACCAAAGCTAAATAATAATCCAGATTAAAGAAAATCGTTTTTTGGCTATAGTACGCCCTAAATTAAAGGAATTAGCACCCGGCCCGCCTGAAATCGTCTGCCGGGCGGACCGGCCCGTGCAGGTCCCGAGGAGGTAGGGGGTTTTAGTCCAAATTTTAGGGACAAAAGGGGTTTGGTACTAAAGCGGCTGCAAATTGCGAAAAATACGCTAATTTGGTCTGAAATAGAGTTAAAAAGTGCTGTTTTACTGGCGATTTTGACAGTTTTGGTTCCTGAAATTCTAAAAGGTTACATAAATTTTTGCTGAAAATTTACTTGCCGGCAAAATCGAATGAGGTCTGGCTTAAGTCAATTGCGGCAAACCCGCATGCCTATGTGCTTATAGTACTAATATTTTTAGCAAGTCTCTCCGACTAAAAGCGAGTGGATTGCCAACTCAGTCCTTCGCGGAGCTGACCTGTCAGCGAGCAAAATGCGCCATCTGCAAAACCAGTATCAGTACGTGTCGCCTAGCAAATTAACGCGCTATGGTCAAGTTGATGGCAACCGATCTAAACGCGAGTTGTTCCCGTCTGAGCAACTTGGCACAGACGACTGTGCCTTTCCGTTGAGTGATCTCGGCGCGCAAATGGAGGTCAATTCCGATCCGACCACTCAGATAGTAATTGATGACGAGGACGATTTGGGTTCAGAAGCGGATGTAAGTTACAGCTTTTTTTATTAATTAAATTCGTGGTTACTGTTGTTGCATTTTAGCACTAAAATTGCTTACGAACTAACTGTACAAACTCGCTGTGACCTGTTTTTGAGCTGAAATTAGCGCTATTTACCGTTATTTTTGGTAATTACAATTTTACTCTCTTTTTCTGTACCTAACGCCGCTATACCGCAAATTACCGGCACCTTGGCACATGTATGCATGTATGCTTAAGTCTTCTTTTCAGGCTGCGCCACTCGCTAAACCTGGAACTCAGAAGAAATTGAAGATGACATTCTGTCGTGATGGTGGTGGGCCTAAACTTAAGGAACCGGTAGATGAGCCTGCATTCGAAGACCTTCCTGGCAAACCACCGTTCGTGTACCCAAATCGCGATTACACATCCGTCAAGTTTCGTGACTTCGCGCTGAAGGTGTTCTTATTGATTATTTACTTTTTTCTGAACAACTTTATTTTTTGTAAACTATACAGTATTTAAACACAGTAGTTTAAGGTTGTCAGAATGCTGAAGCTGGGCCATGATAATGAAAAATTCCTCAAGTATGCTGCCTATGTGTGGTATGCCCACGGTCCGCTTACAAATGTCAGAAGCCTGCTCAGCAGAGAGAAGCATCTCTCACAGGATTTTATTAGACAGCACAAGCTAGGAGAGCCTGCAGAGCCGGTTGTTTTTTATCACTGTATGATTAGGCAACTCATTGCTGCTTACTTTTAGGTGAAAGCCAAGAAAGCAGTTGCAAAGGCCAGTAAGCATAAGCTGGACACCCGCGTGACAGAGGCCACTGCTGTGGGACCGAAACGAAAGGTGCCCAGAACACAACAGCCCAAAGCACAGGGGCCCAGCAAATACCACCCAAGCCTTAACGCTCGTGTGCCCGGCGAGCTCTCATACCGAATGGCCGCCAACTCGGAAATTGAACCAAGGTTATAAATTACTATTTTTTACCTTAGCTTTTGAAAAGCCTTTGAAAACCGAATTTGGCGTTTCTACTGCTGGTATTTACGAGAAATCAGTATTTTTGGAAGCCTTGTTTATCTTTTCTGCTTGTTTTTATCTCTGATTTTTTCCTTTTAAGATTCTATTTTAACACGGAATGGGTGCTGACGCGTTTGGCCGAAGGGGAAGCAGTTGCAAATGATAACTCGATCAAAATGGAGAAGTGGAAGGTCGGAGCTTCCGCAAGAGAATCAGGAGACTTCCCTCATCTGGTGCCTCTGTTCTCGATTTACGTCGAAGTCTTCAACCACTTGTCGCGCTATTTGGCTAAGTGGTTTCCTAGATTCCCGCTAATCTGGGCTGATACGACGGTTGATGAGGGATACTACAGCGACCCAAACAAGCGTAAAACTTTTATAAGCCTTTTATATGACTGTTTGGCTTCAATTGGGAGTCGAAAGGGTGAATGATGGCTTTCTTGAGTCTGTAATGCCCATAAAACTTTGGCAACTTTTAGTTCGATCAAGCCCAACAGTCGCGCTCTGGTTGGTCTCCCAATCACTTTCGTTTTTTAGTGCGAACCTCTTTCTCGCGTTGTGCCTTGATCATGCGTCAGAGTGGGACCGACTACAAAAAACTGCTGTTGGCCGCCAAACAAATACCGTGGGTATATTCTGCCCTAAATTTCATCGATGTCTCAAGACCGATTCCCGAATTGGATTTCAAGACCGCCGGCATTGAGCTCTGGGTAAGAAAACCAAAAAAAGCGGGGGGTAGGGGTGTCTGTCTCAGGGGGTGGGGGTCGGCCTTTCGAGCTAGGGGGTATCCCCTAGTACATGTATGTTTAGAAGGTTGTGCAAGCTGGAAAGAATGCCATCAATAAGAAAGCCAATGAGGACAAACGCTGCCAGATGCACTACCGACAGTATGCGTCCGTCGCGAATGCTCCGCCGCCTGAGCTCGACTTCACTGCCACCGACTACAGCACATTTCCCGATTACTACAAACTCACGCCGTGAGTTAGCAGAACTGGTAGAGACTGTACTGAGAGGTAATGCAGTCAGGCACTTAGCGCCGTTTGTGGTACCGGCACCGGTGTCGGTACCATAAACGGCGTTAAGTGCCTGACTGTATTACATTCTGTGTTGTTGCCGGAAATGCAATTGCGTAATGTGCTTTTTGTTTCGTGTATTTGCGTACTGTTCAGTTTGCCTTGTGCTTGGACTATCTGCTTTTTGCTGCAACCATTTTGTAGTTTTGATTGATAGCGCCTTGCATGCAGCTTGGTGTGGTAACGTTGGAATTGGTGTGTTTGGATTGCGCTTAGAAAAGCCATTTGTTGTCGATTTATTCTAGTTATCTGTAGGGTGACGCCTTTGTTTACCTGCCCCTGGTCACACGCCCAGGAAGGCAGCCGCTGCCACCGAGATGCCGCCGAAATAATCTGAAATAAAAAGAACGGTCTAGGGGGGTTCCAGACGAGTTATGCCCCCCCGATATGGGAGCGAAAAAAAAATTTTTTTCCAAAAATGAAATTTAGTAAAAGATTCTTAAACTACTCAAAAAGTTACGCAAAAACCCCGTTTGTTAGGTCTGAATTCCGATCAGCAAGTCAGAAATTCGATTTCGAAATTTTGGTCCCATAGTTAAGCGGGCTGATTTTTAGAAGGCCATATCTCGAGCGTGGAGCGTCGAATCTGGAAATTCTTTGCGGTGGTTACATAACCTATCAAGACGTATTAGTCCTCCAACTTTGAGCCCTCCACGCCAAAGTTTCATTTTTGGGTCTGAATACTGAAACTCGATCGGTTCAGAGACTGGCTCTTAAGTCATTCTTAATCCAAAAAACAGGTTTTTTAACGCTTTTTTCGTTCAGATTAGGCTTTTAAAGCCATTTTTGGCCCAGAATCGCTAAAAGGTCCCCCCTACAGAAAAACCCAGTGACATGTATGCCAGCCAGACATATGCTATCATTTCAGTAGATATGGTGGTAAGCCAAGAAAGTCCGAAATTTCTGGTATTGCAGAAATTTTGAGCACAAATGATAGTCCAAGTGTTGGAAGTCCTTTATGAGAGTCTATGAGAGTGGGGAAATTTATTACTTGCTTGTAGTGTTCCTACGAAGGTCTCGTGGGTAGGCTGGCCCATACATGGGCCGGAAAAATCCGGAGGGGGGGTGGGGGGGGTTGAGACCTCGGGGGGGGGGGGGGGTCCCCACCCCGAAAAAAAAAGGGCAAAAAACGCCTATTTTGCCTTAAATAAGCGAAAATTTCTCCCTCCGGGAGGGGGGGGGTGGGGGGTTAGCCGGCGAGGGGGGGTATGGAGTATGTTTGGACGGCCGAGGGGGGGTATGGCCGGCCGAGGGGGAGGGGTATACCCCCCTTACCCCCCCCCCCCGGCCCATGTATGGGCTGGCCCTAGCCATGTCCCGGAAACGTCCCTAGCCATGTTCCGCAAAACACTCGGTCGAGTGCAGTTCGAACCGAATATAATTCGTCGCTTTTACGGCACCTATGGAGACGAAACT
Organism: Sabatieria punctata; assembly: GCA_030248155.1. Classification (NCBI taxonomy): domain Eukaryota; kingdom Metazoa; phylum Nematoda; class Chromadorea; order Araeolaimida; family Comesomatidae; genus Sabatieria; species Sabatieria punctata. The sequence goes on from JASANB010002222.1 coordinate 24,091, forward strand.
GATGACCATGAAGATGTGGACGACGTTTTGCTGGATGAGGAACTCGCGCGAGTGGTTGACGATTTTGACGCATTTTCCGACTCTGACTGCGGTACTTTATTAGCGAGTGCCTCTATTCTTAATGGTGACATATGCTATCATGGAAAACTGCAATAATGGTACCGGTACCATATATGGTGCCACTACCTAAGGTACCACCGGTACCATATATGGTGCCACTACCTAAGGTACCACGGTACCATATATGGTGCCACTACCTAAGGTACCACGGTACCATATATGGTGCCACTACCTAAGGTACCACCGGTACCATATATGGTGCCACTACCTAAGGTACCACCGGTACCATATATGGTGCCACTACCTAAGGTACCACCGGTACCATATATGGTGCCACTACCTAAGGTACCACGGTACCATATATGGTGCCACTACCTAAGGTACCACGGTACCATATATGGTGCCACTACCTAAGGTACCACCGGTACCATATATGGTGCCACTACCTAAGGTACCACCGGTACCATATATGGTGCCACTACCTAAGGTACCACCGGTACCATATATGGTGCCACTACCTAAGGTACCACCGGTACCATATATGGTGCCACTACCTAAGGTACCACCGGTACCATATATGGTGCCACTACCTAAGGTACCACCGGTACCATATATGGTGCCACTACCTAAGGTACCACCGGTACCATATATGGTGCCACTACCTAAGGTACCACCGGTACCATATATGGTGCCACTACCTAAGGTACCACCGGTACCATATATGGTGCCACTACCTAAGGTACCACCGGTACCATATATGGTGCCACTACCTAAGGTACCACCGGTACCATATATGGTGCCACTACCTAAGGTACCACCGGTACCATATATGGTGCCACTACCTAAGGTACCACCGGTACCATATATGGTACCGGCGCCTTATATGCTTTTGGTACCATAAACAGCAGTAAGTGCCTGACTGTATTATACAGTAGTGCACAAAAAAAATGTCCTCTCCACTTTTTCGGGTTCACTAAAATCACTCTTTTTCACTCAATTCTCAACGAATTTGAACCAAATTTTCAGGGTGGGTGCCCAATTAGTCCGGCTACTTGTGTTACAGTTTCGGCGCGAAAATTCAAATTTTGGCGGGAAAGTTAAACGAAAATGCGAAAATCATATGGTCTCATAAAAACGGCTCTTACTCAAGAAATATAAAAGCTACGCCCGTGAAATCACGGCCGCTTATAGGCCCAATATAGTGCAATTTTATGTAGAAGTTTCAAAACCCTCGCTCAAAGTACGCGCGAGAATCCGATTTTCAAAGTTGGCAGAAAATCGGGATTTATCCATTTCCAAAGCTAACATGTTGAGGTTCACTAAAATTGCCCGTTTTCAGTCAATTCTCTGCCAATCTGAACCAAATTTGCAGAGTACGTGCCCAATGGGTCTGGCTAACTCTGCTAGAATTTGGGCGCGAAAATTCAAATTTTGGCGGGAAATTTAAACGAATATGTGAATATCATAAAATGCTCTCATAAAAACGGCTCTTACTCAAGAAATACAAAAGCTATTCTGGTGAAATCATGGCCGCTTATAGACCCAACATAGTGCAGTTTTACATATAAGTTTAAAAACCTAGCTCAAAGTACGCTCGAGAATCCGTTTTTCATAGTTGGAAAAAAATCGTGATTTATCCATTTCCAAACCAAACATTTTGAGGTTCACTAAAATTACCCGTTTTCAGTCAATTCTCTGCCAATCTGAACCAAATTTGCAGGGTACGTGCCCAATGGGTCTGGCTAACTCTGCTAGAATTTCGGCGCGAAAATTCAAATTTTGGCGGGAAATTTAAACTACAAAGTATCCAGCAAAAATTGTTCTTACTAATGTTTAAATTTCCCGCCAAAATTTGAATTTTCGCGCCGAAATTCTAGCACAGTTAGCCAGACCCGTTGGGCACCTATTCTACAAATTTGGTTCAGATTGGCAGAGAATTGACTGAAAACGGGCAATTTTAGTGAACCTCAAAATGTTAGCTTTGGAAATGGATAAATCCCGATTTTCTGCCAACTTTGAAAATCGGATTCTCGCGCGTACTTTGAGCGAGGGTTTTGAAACTTCTACATAAAATTGCACTATATTGGGTCTAGAAGCGGCCGTGATTTCACGGGCGTAGCTTTTGTATTTCTTGAGTAAGAGCCGTTTTTATAAGGCCATTTTATGATATTCACAAATTCGTTTAAATTTCCCACCAAAATTTGAATTTTCGCGCCCAAATTCTAGCAGAGTTAGCCAGACCCATTGGGCACGTACTCTGCAAATTTGGTTCAGATTGGCAGAGAATTGACTGAAAACGGGCAATTTTAGTGAACCTCAACATGTTAGCTATGGAAATGGATAAATTACGATTTTTTACGAATTTTGAAAATCGGATTCTCGCGCGTACTTTGAGCGAGGGTTTTGAAACTTCTACATAAAATTGCACTATATTGGGTCTATAAGCGGCCGTGATTTCACGGGCGTAGCTTTTGTATTTCTTGAGTAAGAGCCGTTTTTATGAGACCATATGATTTTCGCATTTTCGTTTAAATTTCCCGCCAAAATGTGAATTTTCGCGCCGAAACTGTAACACAAGTAGCCGGACTACTTGGGTACCTACCCTGAAAATTTGGTTCAAATTCGTTGAGAATTGAGTGAAAAACAGTTATTTTAGTGAACCCGAAAAAGTGGAGAGGACATTTTTTTTGTGCACTACTGTATGTTTTAACGAAGCAACACTAAAATCAAACCAATCAATTATTTAAGGAGAGGCTCCGCCGCGCCCCGAAGATTTGAGTGATTTGGACAGCGACAGCGATGATGAGGACTGTGAGCGCAATTTGTGCTTGGAGTGTGGTCGAGAGTTCGCTACTTCCATTGGCTTGTCACGTCACACTTCGAGAGTTCACTCTGCCGACCGTACTCATTTGGCCAAGCAACATGTCTGCAGTATTTGTGGGATTATAGTGAAGTCGGCCAAATCACTAGAGGAACACCAAAAATTAGCCTTCTGCCACCGTGAATGGTCAAACGTCACACCGGAGATGACGCAGATAACGACGACTCTGAGCCAACCATTCGGACCGCTACCCCCTCTGAAAGGGTTGAACGAATTGGACTCAACCTTGTTCTTCGCCAGGTATGCATCTGATTTCGCATATTGCTAATGAGCAGACATGGGCTAGCATTTAGGCTGAGGGGATAGAATAGTAATTGCCGTCTGAGCCAATTTGTAGCGATGAAGCTGCTAGTACCCATGGCGCAGATATAGATACGAAAAAAACGAATCAAAAATGTTTTTTTTCAAAATTCAAGGGACTTGATGGATATCTGGATCAGAGAGAGCAACATCAAAGGGCCAACGTTATTCGGGCACCTGAAACATGGTTGTTGGAAGCCACTCGACTTCCCGTCTGCTCTGAAATGGTTTTGCTTGTATGGTGCATGGGGTTTATGCAATACCCCGACTTTGAGAGATCCGTGGAAATTGGACGATCTGTTCCATAACCCGCTTTTTTCGAACAGTATGCCAGGCTACAGGTAAATATTGGTCCATAATCTTACCTACTAACTGCAGCTAGTTAAGATTCTACCAGTACCTGCGCAGCAGTCACTTCCAAAACAACGAAAAGGACAAACAGCCAGGCAATCGCGGTGACCCCAAGTCGGAGAACTATGATCCCATTTACAAAGTCAGAGACATTGGGGATGCCTTCAGACAAAAGTGCCAGGAGGCCTGGAACCCCTCGGTTAGCCTTGCGATCGACGAAACAATGGTAATCAGGCGCTTTCTGCTGATATCACTAATTATGAGCATTTAGCTGGCCTGCAAAGCGCAATGCAGATTCGTCGTTTCAATCAAAAACAAACCAATAAAAAGAGGCTTGAAGGTGATGGTTTTAAGGGAATGCTTATACCATACATGGGCCGGGGATGATGGGGGTTAACCCCATCGATGGCCAATACTCCGCCGAGACTACCTCCACACCCCCTCCGAACCTAACACAGTTACTACTTGTTTATGTTAAAACTATCTGCCATACCACTGCAGGTTTTTTCATTGTGCGATCAGAATGGCTATTTGTTCAATCACGAGCTTGCACACTCTGCCCACTATGCCAAATTCGAAACTCTCAAGTCTGTTGGGGCTACTGTAAGTTGTCCTTTCTTCAGGGTTCATGTCGCTCAGTGTAACGTAGGTGCATTTGGGGTCGACAGAGCGGAACGAGCCCCGTTTCTGTGTCAATACAGTGTCAATCATTTACAGGTGTGGATGCTGCTATCATCAGAGAACGTAAAGAACGGCCGCAGTTTACTGAACATGGGTCACATTGTAGTTACAGACAACTACTATGTAAGATTTTTTAGCTAATAAACAAACGCTAATCCCATGTTTTACAGTCTGTCTTTCGAATGATCGAGGAACTCTTGCATCACAAGACTTACTACCTCGGTACTGTGAGGAAGGCGCAAAAGATTCCTGACGAATTAAGGAAGCCGATGAGGACGCCAGAAGGAAGTGGCAGAGCAAAGCCACTGCAAAGAGGTTAATTCGATAGGATTATTGGGGGCTTTGCATGCACGGTTTTGTTTGTTTGGGTCCCATACATGTAACAGGTCGTCCGCCGAAGGGGTAGGTGGTCTAGCGCCTACGGGGGGTTTGAGCCCAAGTTTTGGCAGGGGGCTTGGACACAAAAAAACGCTCAAAATCGCAAAAATAGCAATTTATCGTCTAAAAACGTCAAAATCGCTAATTTGGGCTTAAACACAAGTAAAAAGTGCTGTTTTACAAGCGATTTCTGTGTCTGAAATTGCAAAAAAAAACACAAAAATTTGCTCAATAATTACTTGCCAGATTAAACGGATCTTCTTAATTGCACATTAAAGGGATTCAGGGGAGTACGAACAAAGATGGCACACTGTCAGATGCGACAACGGCCGTGTAGAACACATGGGGGTGACTGCTTGGATGGACAGCCGCCTGGTGCATCTAGTTCATACTGTCCCGTACCTGCGAGATAGAGAATTCATTCTGGTCAGGGCGGTTAAGGACAAAAACCGTTGGACGCACTGTGACGTAGTAGCCCCCGAGCCGTTGCTAGAGTGAGTGAGGACATTGTTTTGCACAATTACTGAGTATGATGGTCATACATGTAACAGGTCATCCGCCGAAGGGGAGGGGGTTCGGGGGGTCTGGCGCCGGCCGGGGGGCTCTGATCCAAGTTGCGAAAAAATTACTTGCCAAAAAAAATCGGACGGGGGTCGGAAAAATCGTCTTGGGGGGTCCCGATCTGGGGGGTCTGGCCTAAGTCTGGTGGGGGGCAGACACCCCAGCCCCCTGTTACATGTATGATGATAGCAGCTATTCGTATAGATACAACAGGACCATGGGAGCGGTTGATGTGGCGGATCAACGTATGGCAATGTACCAGAAACGTTTCAGAAGCTACAGTCAGTTTATAAACAAAATTACATAGTCGCTCAAATTTAACGCTTGCCTTTTAGGATGGTACATGAAATATTTTATCTTCCTGCTGGAAGCTTCTTTCAATAACGCATTTTGTGCATTCCGGTTCCTCCTTGACAAAGGCGACAGGCGCTGTCGCACCAAAACGTTCCGTATTCGAGTAATTCGAATGGGACTAGAATTGGCCAACAGCCTCAGCGCGGGACCGCGAGAAATACCGTTTCCCTCGAACGTTGATTTGAATCTCAAGGCCAAGTTTGAACCGCTCGAGTTGCCCACTTCGAGAAACCACAAAAGCTGTGCGATTTCCCGGCGCCGATGGGAGCACTCCCCCTATCACTTGCCGTATCCATGCACTGTCGGTTTGTGCATCGCTCACAGACAAAGAAGGAGGACGTCCTGGTGCTGTTTCTATTGCGGTGTTCGCTTATGTCCAGGGAACTGCCACTGGCTATTCCATTTCAGCACGGACTACTTCTACAACGACCCCGAAAAGTAGTCTAAAGCGTTTGACTGTCACGCAGGACTGGTGTGCTTAGATTGATTGTTGCAAATCTGTGTTGTCCTTTAGTGAGCTGTTGTTCTATTGAATTTGAGTCTCTTTTTCTCTATCATGTCGCTGGGGGTAAGGTGGCGTTTGTTTGTACGGTATTGATTGGCGTTTTGTACGCATTCTTAGCAGCTTCGCTTATTTTGTATGCTTGTAACATGCTGCTTCCAGATATACTGTTAATCGTGTTCACATAAAGTCTGACCTTTATAAAAACGTATTTACTGAACTCAGGAGGTCTGCCTAACAACCTACGCGATTTTGTCGTGTGATACTTGATCAGTGCACTCTTTTGTCGATAACAGGCTAAGTCACGCACTACTACAGTCAGTTACAGAAAAGGACTCTAATCAGCAAGACTCGGGAAGATGGCTTTACCGTTACAGGTTATGTTTTGAACTTGTTCTCCGAATAGTGATGTAAACGAGTTAGAAATGTCCAGTTTTTGCAAACCGAGCCTCTTCCAAAATAGGGGATTCAATATTCTGAGTTTTTCGATTTGAATTGAGCCTTGTTTACATCACCATCCCCGAACAAACCAGCTTTTGCAGGACATAACCGAGCGTGTCAATGCTGAAACTAGAAAACACCACTTCGATGAAGCTATCCAAATTGTTGGTCGTGTAGAAAATATCTGCTCAGAGATCGAACAACTGTGGAACACAGAAGGCGAGACTGAACCACTAATTTTGAGGGTCAAAATAGGCATGGCGTCCGTAGACCTGGAAGATGCCTACCAAAAACTCTCTGATATGTTCAGCATGTCTGCATGTGTGCATATCCAAGTCTTGTCTAGTACGTGCATACGTAGGTCGGCGCGCTGCTGTGATAATTTGTCTGGCTTGGCCGCTGAGCCAACTATTGATCGCTTTGGCCCAGACATACACCCTAGTGCAACGGTGTGTGTGTCTGGCCGTCTGTCTAGCGTGTTGAGCGGCAAGGCCTGGTGCAGTGTTTAAATCACTCACTTCTTCTCTCTGCGCACCTGCCTTGCGGTTCGGCCAGTTTTCTCTCCACTTTGTGCGCGTGTCTATTAGCCAGTATTTTAGTGTGGCTGGCAAGTAAAAGTCTGTTTCGTTGTGTTGGCAAGCATCTACTACTGCTGCATCGGCTGCGACACCGTGAGCGACAGCGCGATAGGAACGGCAGAGGAAGATAAGACGACCAACACCGGAGACAAATTAGTGGCGACCGATGTGCAATTCGACACCCAACTGGACAGCCACCGCGAACAACAAAGAAGATTCACCGGCTGCTGCGCTCAGTGAGTCTGTTTGCTAAACAACCTTCTTTCCATTGAGGACGGACGTGCGTGCGTGTCGTTTGCTCCGGACGGGGAGCGCCGTGTGTGTCGTGTGCAGCGGAGGCCGAGTGACGTGTGTTGCGTTCATTGACGGGGGAGCCTGCCGGACATCTCGTGCGTTGAATCGGGGACGCCTGGTTCGTTGACGACGGATAATCGGGGGCGTCTCGCTCGTTGATGAGGGACCACCTGCTCCGGCACCGCATCGACAAAACTACAGCGCTGCTTTTCGATCAGCCGGAACCGCATCGACAAACTAACGGACTCGCACTAGAAACGGACCGTGTCTCTCACGGAAGGACTCGAACATAGCAGCGGTGATAAACACACCGCATTGTCGACTCAAAAGGAACGACAGGACTCGACTCGCGCATTGTAGCGGTGATAAACAACGCCGCATAGTCGACTCAAACGGACCAACCGCGGCGGTGAATAATAACGCCGCCTTGTCGACTCAAACGGAACCGTGCATCTCGGGGGCGGAACCGTGCATCTCGGAGGAAGGAATCGCGCATCTCCAGGCTGGACTAAGTGCCCAGTCACTGACTACCGATGGCACAACCCGGACCTAGCAAACTACACCTGCCACCACCGGACCGATACTGGCACCACCCAGGAGAGTCGCCAGTACTGACATGGCCGTTGTGGGAACGACTGTTCACCGATTTCCTCGAAGGAATCGATGAAACCCGACCGGCCGACGGCAAACTCAGTGATCAGGAAAAACGGAAGTTTCTGACGTCCTACATTGGAGCCGCCGCACTCTCGCAATTCTCCAGCCAGAGGGAATTCGCTAACAACCAGACTACCTACATGGAGTTCCTGGGAGCGGCGAGGAGGATTTTCTACCGCCCAACCAATGCAGTGAGGGCTCACTTCGATTTCCTGCAGAGGACTCAACATTCCGGTGAACCAGTTGCTGACTATCTACGGGAGCTACGCCTGCTAATACAACAATGCAGCTTCCCAGTCACGGACGGTGTCATCACGGAAGGAGACCTGACAGAATACCTGTTGGCCATTCAGTTGGTCAAAGGACTGAGTTGCCGGGATACGCAGGAGAAGTTGCTAAGCCAGAGGGATGTCAACCTGGAGAGATTCGCGGAGGTCGCGCAAGCAGATGAGACGGCGCGCCAGGATGCTGCCAAATTGACAGGAGGTCGACCTGCGCAGATCGGTGCGGCCAGTCAGGGACGGAATCAGCGTGGAGGATGGAGAGGACAGAGAGGAGGCAAAGGACGCTCCTATCAGCCCACCGCCGCGCCCAGAGGGAATTCCAACCCATCTGCCGGGAGGAAGTCGAGTGCAGCCGATGCCTGCACAGCTTGTGGCAGACATGGCCACAGAGCTAACGCCGAATCGTGCCAAGCGAAGGGGCAGGAGTGCCACAAATGCAAAAAAGTGGGCCACTTCGCTAAGACGTGCCGGTCAGGAGGATCCAGCAACAAAAACCGGGCCATTCGAGTGAGGGACATCACCAATGGCAGAGGAGCCTACATTCGTGGTCTACAACAACCAGTACACTGTCAGGTGCTGATCACACCGGATAAGGACCAGAAGGGTCGTGCGCTGAGGATGTTGGTGGACACCGGCTCAGACGTTACTGGAATCACGGAATCCGAGTGGCGTAAGTGCTTTGGACGGACCGCAGTCAAGCCAGCCAGGAGACTCGCGAATTTCGACAACTCTACCATCGCTACCCGAGGGCAATTCAGGGCGCAGTTATCGTTACAAGGACGGTCAGTGACAGTGCCAGTGTATGTGTTTAACAACACATACAACAATACACTGGGCATGGATGCGCTGCGTGCACTGGGAGGAGTGCATATCGATGTGGATTCGAATAGCACCACTATCAAGGAGGACCCCAGATGCGCAACTGTGCAGAAACCTGATTCGGGAGCAGCCAGTCGAGTGATGAGGGAACAGCAGACGCCCAGTACGCTTCAAAATTCGCAGCCAGACGCGCTGGAGACCTGGAGGACGGCCGGACTGCTGCCACTGCTGGAGGAGTTGTCTAACCTGACGAAAAAGGAGGTCGGCACCTACCCAGATTTCAAACACAGGATTCGGCTCAAACCAGGCGCAAGGACGCCACCCAGACAGCCTGTGAGATCGATCCCAGTGCGCTTTGAGGAGAGAGCCAAAGAAGCCGTCGAGCTGATGGAACGCCAAGGCATCTGGGAGCGAGTTGAGCATGCCGATCGAGTACACGGCATGGTGGTCGTGGAGAAACCAGACGACCCCGGATCAGTCAGGATAACAAGCGATTTGAGTCCGCTCAACAAGGACATCGATCCAGTGCTGTACCCGCTGCCCAACATCCAGGATTTGCTGTATAACAGACTCAGTCAGGCGGAGGTCTTCAGCAAAATCGATCTGCTGAAGGGATACTTCAACGCAGAACTGGATGAGGACAGCCAGCTGCTCACAACGACTGCCACTCCATGGGGGTACTATGCTTACAAGAAACTCCCGATGGGACTGAGGGACAGTGCAGCAGTGTTCCAGAAACTGGTACACGAAACGCTGGAAGGTGTGCCAGGGTGTCAGCCATACATCGATGACATTTTGGTGTATGGAGCGAATCGAAAGGAGCACGATGACAGCCTGAAACAGGTGCTACAACGCTTAAACGAGAAGAATCTACGCCTCAACCTAAGGAAGTGTGTCGTTGCTCAACCATCAGTGAAGTTCTTGGGCCATGTGATCTGCAAAGGATGTGTCAGGCCGGATCCCGACAAACTGGAGAGTCTGAGGCAGCTGGCACCACCCAAAAACGTCAAGGACGTGCAGAGCTTCTTAGGAGCCGTCAACTACTTAAGCAAGTTCGTGCCCTCACTGTGCGACAAGCTGGAGCCAATTCGAGCACTCACACGGGCTAACACGAAGTTCGTGTGGGGTCGGGAGACTCAGGAGGCGTTCGAACGAGTGAAACAGTTGCTTGGCGGACCGAAGGGGCTGCGCCTTAAGATGTTTCATCCCTTAAAGCAGACCTTTGTCACTACCGACGCATCTGGTTATGGCATTGGTGGGATGTTGTCTCAGGTGCATCACGGCCAGGAATTCCCAGTCGCGTTTGGACACCATACTCTGGACGCCACCAAGCGAAAGTGGGACACCACCGAAAAGGAGGCCTATGCGGCGATGTTTTTCTGCGAGTATTGGGAGAAATACTTGCTGGGCAGACACTTTACGCTTCGAACTGACCACCAAGCGCTACAAGCACTGCTACATCGACAAACCAACCAACGGAAATCGCAGAAGTTCGAACGTTGGGTGCACAGACTCAACGTGTTCGACTATGATGTGCAGTACGTGCCTGGAGACAACAACCACATGGCCGATGTCTTGTCGCGACTGCAGACCGATCCTGCACCAAGTGGAGTGATTCGTTGCGTCAAGGAGTTGGGATTCTCAACCGGAAGAATCGCCAAAGCTCTGAGGAACGACCCAGTGCTGAGCAAAGTCAAGCAGTATTGCCTGGAGGGTTGGCCAAACAGAGCCAAACTGCCCGGCCAATTTTGCAACTTGCCTTATCACAGGATGAAGGACGAGTTTTCGGTGGAGGACAAAACAGGACTGGTGTTGCGAAACAACAGCCAGATCGTCGTTCCAGGTCCACTCCGAAGAGAACTACTCAGCAAGGCCCACGAGGGACACCCAGGGATCGTTCGCTACAAACGCAAGCTCAGAGAAAGCTACTGGTGGCCGGGGATGGCTACAGAGAGCGAGGAGTTTGTACGCCACTGCAGTGCCTGCCTGGATTCCGCCAAGTCGCAGCCTAAGGTGCCCACACGAGGAGAGCATCTCTATACACCGGAAGAACCATGGGTGGAACTGTCAATGGACATCACAGGTCCGTTTGAGACAGCCCCAGCCCACAAGAAGTGCATTGTGGTGTTGCTGGACAACTACTCCAAATATCCGGAAATCCTCTGCACCACTGACACGTCATCTAAAAGAATCATTCAGTGGTTGAAGCAGGTTTTCGCTCGATATGGCAACCCTGCTAGGATTCTCACGGACAATGGACCGCAGTTCGTCAGCCTGGAGTTTGAGGAATTCCTACAGGAGAGGGACATTTTCCACCAGAAAGCTCCTGTCTACACACCACAGCAGAACGCATTCGTGGAGGTGTTCAACCGGTACCTGAAACATCACATCCAAACCTTCACCAACACTCAGGAGTGGGAAGAAGGACTGACACAAATTCTGTGCCACTACCGAGCTACAGCTCAGGAGGGTGAGCGTGAGAGCCCCGCGGAAAAGCTGTTTGGACGCCGGCCGCGCCTCGCCTTTGAAGTTTGCCGTCAGTCACGCCCCAAAAAGGAGGAGAGGGAGGAGGATTTGGAAAGCGCTCGAAAAACGGTTGCTAACAAAACAAATTCGAGCAGGAACACCCAGGAAGGAGTCGAAAAGGAACCACCCTGGCGGCAGATGTACTACAAGGGACAACGCGTGCGGGTTAAGAGGAGCCACACTCCCAAAGGACAGTCGCCGTGGTCCCGAAAGTGCTACATAGTGACGGCCGTGTTGGGCAGATACAACTACCGACTGTCAGACGGTCAGCTGTGGAACGCCAGGAATATGCAGCGTGTGCCGGACCGCCCAGCCAACCCCGAAGTAGTGGAGATCGAGACCGGCCGGAGAGAGGTCGAAAACGAGCGCCGGCCAGCAGAGCGCCGCTATCCTCTCCGGGAGCGAAGACCAGTGGACCGCTACGGGGACTGAGACTATTCTTAGAAGAGGCCGACCTTTAAAGAAGAAAAGGTGTTGATATGTTCAGCATGTCTGCATGTGTGCATATCCAAGTCTTGTCTAGTACGTGCATACGTAGGTCGGCGCGCTGCTGTGATAATTTGTCTGGCTTGGCCGCTGAGCCAACTATTGATCGCTTTGGCCCAGACATACACCCTAGTGCAACGGTGTGTGTGTCTGGCCGTCTGTCTAGCGTGTTGAGCGGCAAGGCCTGGTGCAGTGTTTAAATCACTCACTTCTTCTCTCTGCGCACCTGCCTTGCGGTTCGGCCAGTTTTCTCTCCACTTTGTGCGCGTGTCTATTAGCCAGTATTTTAGTGTGGCTGGCAAGTAAAAGTCTGTTTCGTTGTGTTGGCAAGCATCTACTACTGCTGCATCGGCTGCGACACCGTGAGCGACAGCGCGATAGGAACGGCAGAGGAAGATAAGACGACCAACACCGGAGACAAATTACTCTCTGTGGTAAGCAGACACGGGAAAAGCAATTTGCGGAAGAAATTTGTTTAGTCATAAATCTGATTTTTTGGCTTACCGTCTAATCAACTGCCTTCAACCACGGCTACCCCTCAAAAATTGAAAATTTTGAATTCCACAGCCGAAATGCTAGCCCATATCTATCTACCACGCGATGATTTTATGGCTAACTATAGCTAAATCATATTACAGACCTTTCACAAATCAGTAAAAACTGTTCATCAGACCACTTATAGGCTGGCGACCGAACGTCTCACTCTAACGGCTGAGAAGACAACCAGTGAACAAAGGAACGATTGAGAGGCATTGCGTTTGTTAAATGTATGAGAGGCAAATTTTCGGTCCTACATAAACTCGCTTTTATTCTATCGCACGGTCATGGCAAATAAGCGCTGCAGCAATTTAACTAATACTGAACAGTTCATCGCTTTATCGCACTATGCTGAGATCAACTTATGCAACAAAATAGAATTTGAAATTAGTAGAATTCGAAAATGCTACTGAAAAACAACATGTGTTAAAGGTATCTTGCACTAGTGTTGCCAGGTCTGAGAGTCAGAAGTCCCGCAAAATTCAGAAAAAATTCCCCAACCCCCAAATTAAATTTTACCAAAACACAAAAAATTCCTAATTTTAAGGGAAAATCACCGAACCTGGTAACACTGCCTTGCACAAAACCGCTACAAGCAGGCAGTCTCAGGGCGAATTAGAACAGAAACCGTTTAACAATCCGATTCACTGCCGCCACCATCCACGTCATCATCGTTCAGACCGTTGCCCCCTCTGTCATCACCACTGCCTCCGCCGTTCTGGTCGCGGCATTTGCGTTTCGAGAGAATAACCCAGTCCTCCAATGTTGGCTGAAATACGTATAAAGGGTTAAATTAGAACTTTCTAGGTCTAAAGCTGCTCCAAAACGGTTTTCACAGCAATTAGCGCTATAAACAAGAGTGTTGTATGCCAAACGTTGCTATAAAAATGGGGTCGCGTCGATAAAATACATCTAGCGGGAAGTGGTTGGTCCTTGCCGGTTGCGGGGCAAACCTATGCACGATACATGTAACAGGGGAGTCTGCATACATGTAACAGCTCCGGGCCGACCTGGGGGGAGGGGGGTAGGGGGGTTTTTTCCTCAGGTGGGGGGTCGAGGGGGGGGGTTTCGCCCAGGTGGGGGGTCCCAAATTTCAAAAAGCTCCGAAACGCCTAGAAATGCGTTTTTAGCACGTTTTTTTCAGTAAGGACGCTAAAAATCGCTATTTTAAGCCGCCAAATAGCGTTTTAAAGCTAAAAACAAGCAAAAAATGACAAAAAGAGCTTCCAAAAACACCGATTTTTCTTAAATATCAGCAGTGGAAACGCGAAATTCGGTTTCCAAAGGCTTTTCAAGTGAATTTTAGGCTAAAAATTAATGATTTCTGACCCAGTTTGCTAATACTGGAGCCACTACTAGTACTTGTATTTTTTGGTCGGGGGGAGGGGTCCCTTAACCTGTCTCGGGGGGGGGGGGGGTGGGGGGGGTGAGGGGGGGGGGGGTGGCCTTTCCAGCAGGGGGGGGGGTACCCCCCCCCAACCCCCCCCTAGTACATGTATGCGAGTCTGCCCACACCCCACTTAGGCCAGACGCCCCCCCCGAGATGATTTTTCCTACCCCGCCCTCCGATTTTTCTGGCAAGTAATTTTTTGAGCAAATTTTTACGATTTTTTAAAACATTATTTGTAGAACTTTTTAGCTGTATTTGAGCCCAAATTATCGATTTTTGAGCGTTTTTTAGTGACCAACCCCCTTCCAAAATTTTGGCTTAGACCTCCCCGGCCGGCGCCAGACCCCCCAAGCCCCCCTCGCCCCTTCGGCGGATGACCTGTTACATGTATGCTATGCACGCATACCTCCTATTACATGAAAACCACCGTCTCTCCGTTCAAGCGTAAACAATTTACCTGAATTCGTGCTGAAGACAAGCGCTTGGGAGCTGTAGACTGCGGTCTTTTGAATTCACCGAGGTAGACGACGCAGTTGTCCACGTCCTGTCCGTGGTCGGCCGCAGCTGGCTCGGCGTTTTCATTCGGCTGTACCTCTTCTCCGGCACCGTGGTCGGCCGCAGCTGGCTCGGCGTTTTCATTCGGCTGTACCTCTTCTCCGGCACCGTGGTCGGCCGCAGCTGGCTCGGCGTTTTCATTCGGCTGTACCTCTTCTCCGGCACCGTGGTCGGCCGCAGCTGGCTCGGCGTTTTCATTCGGCTGTACCTCTTCTCCGGCACTGTGGTCGGCCGCAGCTGGCTCGGCGTTTTCATTCGGCTGTACCTCTTCTCCGGCACCGTGGTCGGCCGCAGCTGGCTCGGCGTTTTCATTCGGCTGTACCTCTTCTCCGGCACCGTGGTCGGCCGCAGCTGGCTCGGCGTTTTCATTCGGCTGTACCTCTTCTCCGGCACCGTGGTCGGCTGCAGCTGGCTCGGCGTTTTCGTTCGGCTGTACCTCTTCTCCGGCACCCTGATCGACCGCTGCTGGCTGCAGCACAGGTACCACAACTGGAATGAACGGTTGCACCACATTCACAGGGTCGGCGGGAACGGCCAACTCCTCATCCTAGAAATAATTACTTATCCCAATGGTACAGATCGGGTACAAGTCCATTTTCCCATACAAGTAGTTGGGGGAAATTGGGGGTATTACCACAAGGCCCAAATTTTGTTCACACTGGATTTTGACCTGATTTTTAGTCCTCAAATCAAAACTTATTTTTTACATTTTTTGGGGGACAACCTTCAGAAAACAAAGGTGATAATTGTCCCAAACTTGTCCCTCCAATCCCTTGATAACAGGGCATCCGCCGAACGGGGAGCGGGGCTTGGGGTCTGGCCGGACGAGAGGTGGGTTAACCCCTCACCCCCGGTCCATGTATGGTCTGGCGCCGGCCCGGGGGATCTGAGCCCAAATTTCGAGAGGTGGTTGGGCACAAAAAACGCTCAAAGTGTGGGCAGACGCTAGCCAAAAAGGTGGCCGAAAAACACTACACGGCGGCCAACTTTTTGGCTTAAGCACTGCTTTGGCCGGCCGTTTGCATAATCAATTAGATGGCGGCCATTGGTCAGCGCGGCAGAGTTGTTTACGCCCTTGCCCTAGCAACGCGCGCGGCCGGCCGGCCGTTGCTATGGAGTAGCCGATGGCTAGCGCAGGCCCAGTTAACAAGCGCCCGGTTGCAATGCAATAAAAATCGTCAAAAATCGCTAATTTGGGCTGAAATACAGCTAAAAAGTGCTGTTTTGCAGGCGATTTTGGCAATTTTTGTGTCTGAAACTGTAAAAATTCGCAAAAATTTGCTCAAAAATTACTTGCCAGAAAAATCGGAGGGGAGGGTCGGAAAAATCGTCTCGGGGGGGGTCTGGCCTAAGTCGGGTGGGGGACAGACCAGATTTAGGCCAGAATTCCCCTGATTGGGACCCCTGAGACGCTCATTTCGGCTCAGAGCCACCCCGAACGGCGCCAGCACCCCAGTGTTGTTTAATACCGGATTTTTCAAAATTTCAGTTTATGTATGTACAGTACGTATGTTTCCAACTGGCAAGAGATAGATATTCAATAGATATTCAGTCGATAAGTTGGGGGTGGGCAAACCCCCCGGACCCCCCGCGGCCCATGTATGCCTCAAAGCCCCTTCGGCGGATGGCCTGTTACATGTATATGTCTCTGACCCTACCAAAGTACGTCTAACAGCATAAAATTCGTACCAGCATTTCAGCCACCAAAGTCTCGGCTTCTGTTAAACCCTCTCGGGCGTCCCTGAGCCGCTGATCGTTGCCAGCACTGAGATCATCGTCAACGCCATAAATCACATCCTCAATCAAATCGATCGAGACCGCCAGATGATCTCTGAGGTGGTGAAGCGGAGTACCCATGCCTGACAGAAAACAGATCTGAGTACGAGTAGCTGTAAATAGAAGAACTCTCCTTTAAACGCTGGCATTAGAGATGCAACAGTAAAGAAAAATACAGGATAGTGCTTCAGATCTGAAAAATACTGGATTATCCGGTATTTTAACCGGATAGGTAATACGTAGAAAATACCGAATACCGGATAGTGTTTTGGAGCTAAAAATACCGGTATATACCGGATTATGGTTGCATCTCTAGCTGGCAAAAATAACAGAAAATAAAGAAACGAAAAAAGAAAAATAATTGATCGCATTATTTGGCGCGTAAATCGATTGTGGGCCTATTCCCCACTTGGCAATCTGCCAATTATAAACCGTTACTTAAATCGTAAGCACTGAACTAAGCCTAAGTCTTTCCATCTAAGCATATGCCTAAGCCTTAGCTAGCCTTAGCCTAAATCTGCAAGTCCATGCTTGAAATTTAAGGTTTATAGTCAAGGACATGGCCGGGTAGCGAATTATTCCTCCCGCCAAAATTACTGTACGTTGTAGGGATATGGCACATTGTCCCCATCGGTACCCGTAAAGTCCCTAGTTACAGGCTAAAGCTTAGGTCAGGCTTAGGGTCAGGCTTAGGCTTAGGCTTAGGGTCAAGCTAAAAAGCGACAATTTTTCGACTGGGGTTGTTTTTTGCCAGAAATCGGAGGGGGATCGGGAAAATCGTCTTAAGGGGGTCCCCATCCGTGGGGGTCTGGCCTAAGTCGAGTAGGGGCAGATCCCCAGTTAGATGTATACCCTCAATACCAGTTTGCACTCTAGTGCATTTACTGTACGTACACTACACGTACTGAGTGCGGCGACGGCGACAGACCGGTGAGGCAAAAATCTGCATACAGTGGGGTCCAGTTTCGCATTTTCCTCCACTGGTCGGCCGGCTTTCTTTCATTGTGTTGTGAGCTTGCCGCCTATGGTTGGTTTGTACGATCCGTCTGGAAAAGTCTAAAGATTTAGGTGAGCTAACTATTTAGGTAATTTCATAATTAATAATTACGCTAATAAATTAATAATAATTGGGTAATTTCGCACTGTGCCACACCAGGTAAAAGGGGCTACAACTACTAGAGACGGAGGGCTAGCATTTCGGCTGTGTGGTAAATTTTACCCTGAGTGGGTAGCGGAGCTGGTCTCAGACCAACCGGCAGGCCCCAGGCAGAATCCTCACCCCGTTGGTGCATCACCTGTAGCATGTAATGCGCACAAAAATGTAACAGGTCGTCCACCGAAGGGGAAGGTGGGTTGCATTCATGTAACAGGTCCCGGCCGACCTAGGGGAGGGAGCCTTTTCCGTCAGGTGGGTGGTCGAGGGGGGTTTCGCTCAGAGGGGGTTCCAAAATTTCAAAAAGCTCGAAAAAGACTGGGTTTGCGTTTTTAACACATTTTTTTCAGTAAGGACGCTAAAAATCGCTATTTTAAGGTTATTTCTGAGCCAGTTTGTTAGTACTGGAGCTGCTACTAGTACTTGCATTTTTGGGTCGGGGTCCCTAAGTTGTCTTGGGGATGAGGGAGGTCTGGCCTTTCTACCTAGGAGGGTAAACCCAAAGCCCCCTAGTACATGTATGGTGGCTTGGGGGTCTGGCGCCGGCCGGGGGGGGTCTGAGTCCAAATTTTTGGGAGAAGGATTGGGCACTAAAAACGCTAAAAATCACAATTTTTCGGCTAAAAATCGTCGGAAGTCACTTAAATTTGCGCTCAAATAGGGAATAAATACTTGCCAGAAAATCGAGGGGTTGTCCGACAAATCGCCTCAGGGGGTCGCCATCCGGGGGGGGGGCGGGCCTAAGTCGGACGTGGGGCAGACCCCATCTGTTACATGTATGTATGAATCCGCATGTTTGTACCACACCTATCTACGCAAACTGTGTATTTAGCGCCTGCACACTATGTCGCACCATTTCGATCACTGTCGGTTCATCGACACAGTCTTGTCTGCGGTAAACCGGCTGATGACCGTGACCAGGCACATGAATTCGAGGGAGCGCGCCGTTCTTCCGATGAATGAAATGGCGGCTATGCAGACAGAGCTGCTCATAGCAGCTAAGCAGTGTTTCGATGCCAGCGATATGGTCATGCCTCCACAGGTATGTTATCATACATACACGGAACACGGGTTCTGAGGGATCTCCCCCCGACGGCGGCCCAACCAAGCTTTTTTAAAAATGTTAGAACGCCACTCAGCTGTAGGTACTTATACGTACATTGTACGTATGTGTAGCCCTCTAATTACAGCGAGCCACCAGCCGACTGATTGAAACAACCGAGGGCCCGATGCGAGTTCATGTCGGCAGAACGGTCAACACTCCCTATGGCCGACGCACTGTCGGAGCTCCGATTACCACGTCGCCGCCGTTCAGACGTTACGAAGGCATCATTCAAAACGGCCAGCCAATGCCATTCATTCGCAACCAACAGAATCGGGTATGGTGCCACGGCAGAGAAAAGTCTAGCAACATTTTCGTTACGCACTTTTTTAGCAGCAGATTGGTGCGCTCCGCCCGGTTCCAATGGCTCAACAACAACATGTGATTATGCGCGTCAACAACTCTGGTTCCGAGCACGTCGTGGCCGCGGAGACAGCGCCCAGTTCCGAGCACGTCGTGGCCGCTCAGACAGCTCCCGGTTCCGAGCACGTATGTATTGCTTTTATGTACAGCAAAAGCCGATTTGAAAGCTTGCACTTGTACTACTGTGACCGGCGCCAGTCTTAAACTGACTCGGGGTAGCTGTCGACCCTCCAGTTAGCGAATTCATAAATGCTAAGCTGGTTTAGCGGCAACTGTAAGGAGGAGGAGTGGTACACCAAAAACCTTCACTTTTCTCTACGTTTTTTGGTTGTTACATCAAATTTAAGTTTACATCCATACATGTAAGAGGGGGTCCGGGGGTCTGGCCCCCACCCGACTTAGGCCAGACCACCGGTAGTCGTAAAATTGCGATTTTTTAGCGTTTTTTAGTACCCAGCCCCTCCCTAGAATTTGGGCCCAGACCACCCAACCCCGCTTCGGCGGATTACCTGCTACATGTATGCCAACACACTGCTCTTACATTGGTCTGGATAGAAATATTTGCAAAGTACAACCTCTTTAGCCCACGGGTCAATGTATGGTTATGACTGTCATCAAATAGAAGGAGGAGCGGTTTCCTCGAAAATCATGTATGCTATTTCATTCGTTCTAGAATCATGCCAACGAATTTGAACTGCGCTGGGGCGGAGGAGAGACGCCGCGTCGGTCCGAGAGGCTGGCAGTCAAGAAGCTGAAACGGTACAAGTGATGTGAACGTGCTCTTGCTACCTATTGTTTGTACTTTAAAGTCGGTTTTCAAGGATATTTTTTGCGTACGGTTGTTTTCACATTTTCGTCAGTATGTAAATTTTGCTTCTTGAGTATTTGCGAAGTAAACTTATTGCTATCGAAATTATTTTAGTTGTGTTTATCACAAAGCGACTGCTTTACATCTGTGTACTGTATGGTTGTATAGGTTCCAACTAAGTTTAATGTTTCCTCTCATATGCGCCAGCTAATTGTTTGTAAGCGGCCATTTCTAAGTTTTGACGAACTAAGGACAGTCATTTCGGTCTACCAAAACTCTGCTTCAGTTCTTGTAGGGTTTCGGTTGCTTGGGTAACTTTGGATAGGGAAAACCAACGCAGGCGTTTGAGAACAGGGATCTAACCCCCTGGAAAATGCGTGCTAAGAGGAACCGAGGGGCGGTTCTGGCCTAATTCGGGTTGCTGTAAGCCCAACTGGGACCCTCTGTTACATGTATGCTTAAACCTGTAACTCCGATTATGCCTGAGGTGTACTAGTTTTATTTTGTACATTTACTCATAATAACCTTGTAGTTCAGACTATGGAATCGGAAGCTTTTGACAGAAAAAAGAACCTGGAAGAGGCAATCCAGGCGGTCAGTCAAGTCAAACATCTGTGTACCGAGATTAAATCCAAGGCGGCTAAGCACGGCGTCGACTATGCTTCAGTGCTCAAGATCAGAGTTGCGGTGGCAGGCGCCAAGATGGACAAGGCCTTCCTGAACGTGGACTTGACAGTCAGTTTTATTACATATATGTTTTTCGTATACACACTTAGATCGCAACCCCGGGAGCTACCTAAATAGTATAGGGCACTCTCCGGAGGGCAGTCATACAGTGTACCCCTCCCGGGGTTGCGATCATACATGGGGGTCCGGGGGGGTTTGCCCACCCCCAACTTGGGCTCGACCCCCCCCCAAACGACCCCACCCACCCACCAAAATCGCCGCGACCCCCCAAACCGGCAGGCCCACCCCCAAATTTTCGCATTTTGACTACCCCAACCCATTTTTCCGGCTCATGTATGGTTGCGATCTACCCATATGTATATTTTTCATCGTTCACCCACCTTTAATTTTCGTTGCAGGCCGAGGAGGAGTCCGCGTACAAAGAGCTCGTTTGCCAAAAGCCAAATTGGGCTTTCATGACACCGCAGAGTGGACCGCAGATGACGGAAGGCACTCAGAAGCGGAAGGGCTGGCCCGCAAGCAGTCCAGAGCCAAAACCGAAGGCAATAGCAACTTGTTAAGTAATATGCATACCTTCTACGTATTCATTTTAGGCCGCTCGAGATCTCTCAGGCATTTCTTCCATAACGGCCGGCAAAACTGTTGAGGTACAACACGTTACCTATAACATTTGACAGTTTTAATTACTGTAAGGTTCTACTCCACTTTTCCACTTTTCAACGTCCACTTTTACACCAACAGACCACTTGGATGCAGTACTTTTTGTGCTAATTTCGATTTTTAGGACGGCTTCAATGGCGGTTCATTTTTAAACTTCGTCCACCACAGCATCGCTCTGACCGGTAGCCAGAATGCCGGAACCAGCGCCATGGACACCGTTGAACCATCCAATACCGGAATGTAGTAAGCTGAAATATCGCTGTTTCAACCATAATTATGTACTCATTTTTCAGCTAACCACATCACGTATTCTGTACAGAAGATTGCACGCACACGGTTAAGATATCCTGTTGTGATTCGTGCACAAGCAGTCTCATCTATAAACAGTATTTACTTTTTTACATGATCTGTGGTGTTTTTACGCTCTTTTGACTAGTAAATGCAGGGCACAACTGTGTTTTCCGTATATACGTACGTACATGTAACAGGTGATCCGCCGAAGTGGGTGGGGGTCTGCCACCGCCGGGGGTCTGAGCCCAAATTCTGGCGATGCGATTGGGCACTAAAAACGCTAAACAATTGAAATTTTTCGGCTACACATCGTGAAATATCCCTATTTGCTCAAATACAGGTAAAAGGTGCTGTTTTGCAGCAAGTTTTGCTTAATTTTTGAGTCTGATATTGTAAAAAAATTGCCAGCAATTCGTCTGGGGGCCCCAACCAGGGAGTTCTGCCATAAGTCGGGTGGGGCCAGACCCCGGATCCCCCTGTTACATGTATGTTTCCATATGCATAGATCGGAAGTAGGGATCAGACCGGTATATGGTGTGATATGGTATTTTTTGGCTATACAGTATTATACGGTATCGAAAATGCTATACGGTATTTTTAAACCGGTCCCAACCCTAATTGCAACCCTAGGACTTGCGCGTAAATATCCTCATTATCCGCCACATGGCGGAGATTTCTTAAAAAACTTGTCCCTAAGCCTAAGCCTAAAACCGAGGCTAAAGTTGGGTTTCACAGCGGTTTGGCGTATCTCAATTATCCGCCATGTGGCGGAATAACTGGAGGATGTATAGGAGCGAATCCAACAAACCAACCGAACTCACTACATGCTACCATACACGGTATGTACATAGCTAAGCAGCTAGCTACTATAGAGAAAAGTCCTTCACGAAAACCTGTTACTACTCTTCCGACATGTGTAGGTATTGGCTAATTCATCTCCAACTCTGAAACAGATACATTATCAGTAAAAAACAGTCAGACTTCATCTCCACTTAGCCTTCTGCTATGCAAATTGCCGCAACTTCACATGAATTGTCGAAAAGCGAAAGAAAGAATTACCAAACTCTCCCTTAGTTTCTTTTTATTTCTTTTTTAACATTTTTCATTAATTTTTAGTGGCTGTCGTGAAGTTTGCATTTGGCTGTCGTGAAGTTTGCGTTTGGCTGTCGTGAAGTTTGTGTTTGGCTGTCGTGAAGTTTGCGTTTGGCTGTCGTGAAGTTTGTGTTTGGCTGTCGTGAAGTTTGCATTTGGCTGTCGTGAAGTTTGCGTTTGGCTGTCGTGAAGTTTGTGTTTGGCTGTCGTGAAGTTTGCGTTTGGCTGTCGTGAAGTAAATTGACTTGGCTGTCGTGAACCGCTTCCTGACAGCCAAAAAAATTTGGCTGTCGTGAAGTTAACGAAGTCGTGATTTTTTTTTTGGCTGTCATGAAGTGCGTAAACTTCACGACAGCCAAACAAACGGTATGTTATTTAGGGTTAATGCAGCTGTTAAACAACTGTTAGACTAGTCTAAATGCGCGATAGACTAGTCTTACAAAAGCCTAGTCTAACGGTGCGTTTATGCAACGCGACTTTAGCTTGGTCTTTAGATAGACCAGTCTATCGGCATTTAGACCAGTCTTTAGCCCTTAGACTAGTCTAACAGTTAGCCACTTTTATGCAACCGGCCCCAGGTATCTAGCCGTTGAGTCGGTAGTTATATCCTTTTGTTTCCGCTGGTAACGAGGATTCAAAAATTGGTGCCCAAGGAATCTGACATTCGAGTGACGATGGCGCCGTATCGCAACAGAAGTGACGACCGAGCCGCACCCAAGCCACGCAACCAGAACTACATCAAAAAGTAGCTTTACTGCATTATCTCCTTTGGGCGGTGGGAAGTGTGCGACCCCCCGGCTCAAAGTATAGTTGTTGAAATTGCGTAAAAATGGATTGACTCGAAAAGTACACAAAACCAATAGAAACTAGACAATTTTCGGCCTTGTTGGTATGTTCAATGGCGTCCAGTAGATCATGCATTTCTTCATCCGTATCCTCGAACCATGGATTATCCTCACTTACACTGGGGAAACAACCCAGGCGTGCATTCATAATGAGGCTTCTGGGGAGAGGGACCAGTGTTGAATCCAAGACCGGGTCACTTGCAAACGCCATTGCCAGTACTGTGGAAACATTTGGAGCTTTTTCCAAAGAATCAAAGTGACCAGACAGGATCCATCCAACTGCTGAGTTGAGCAGAACTAACTTTTCCCAGGTTCTGATGCTAGTTGAACTTTTCCACCCATGAGGAGGTGACCGTAATAGTTGTTGCCAATAATCAGGTCAATATCCATAGTGCCCTCCTTGATTGCTCCTGGATCAGCCAGTTCATATTGTTGCATTTCTTTCTGGACTGCTGCACTGAACTTGGGAAATTTCAAGGTTCCAAAGAGGTGCTTAGCAGGATAAATGTAAGCCTGGATGTCCATATAGCTTCCATCTTTCAGCTTCATCTCAAGACTGGTTTCTGCATACTCTATTAGCTTGGGTGCATCTGATCCAAATGTGTTGGCTCCCATCTTCTGAACTTGACCTCTGGGATGGTTCAACTTGGAACCCAGGGACTCAGCCACACAGCACTTGCTGCATCCATTATCCAGAAGTACCCTGACTTTCATTTCTTTGCTGAAGTCACTGGGGCTCCTGATCTTGACCAAGGCTGTCTGCATTGGCGTCATTGTACTCCAATTGGGGTTTTCTCGGGTTTGTCCCAGTGCAGACAGTTCCATTTCAGCTTTTTCAGCAGTGTTAATAGCTTCTTTCTTCTGAGTCTTCTGGGTCAGGAAGGTACATTGGGCACAGATGCTCCTATGATGAGTGATCTTCTCACAGTAGAAACATGTCCTTTGCCTGTTGCAGGTCTTGATCCAATGACCTTGCCTCAAGCAACGAAAGCAGCCATTCTGTTCCTGTATCTTGGCTAGCCTTTCTTCTCTTGTCTTTAATATTGGACACTCATCTGACCAGTGATTCCTTGCTTTGCAGTACCAGCAGTCTTTTTGAAGCTCGCTTTCTCTTCTTGGGCTGTGCCCAGATGACACTCTCCTCTTTTCCTCTAGTCCCTCTAACGCCACTACGGTGGAAGCAGTTGACTCCTTGAAACTACTTTTCCATGGCTGCTGAGTCTTCTTTGGATGGTTGGCATTCAAAGAGGGGGCGAAGGAAGGCTTCTGGGGCCGGTTGCATAAAGGTGTCTAAGTGGTTAGACTAGTCTAAATGTGGCCAAAGTCTAACTGATTAGACCGACTTTCGGTTAGCCGGTTGCACAAAAGTCAGCGGATTCCTCAGTTCCACAGCCAAAGACTGGTCTAACTGGTTAGACTCCGCTGGAGTTGTCTAACTGACTTAGACCAACCAAAATAAGCAGCTGTCACTCAAGTATTTATAAATTAACTGTCAGTGTGAAACACTAGAACAGTGCAGCTTACCTCACACAACATTCTCTTGATCGTACATCTATTTTATGATGGTTAAGTATTACCACATTTGGCAAAAAACTTTCTGCCATGTGCTTGTTTATTGACTGTAAAAAATGCTGTACCAATTTGGAAACTGCTGGATCGATTGGAACTGCAGCTATCTTTTTCAGTATGTATCCCTCAAAATCATCCATTTACTGATAGCTGGTTCGGCAATGCAGTTGGACGATTGCTAGCCTTCTCTTTGCGTGTGTACACTAATAAACTGCCTGACTGTACCACATACACATAGAAAGTACGCCAGCACAGGGCCAATAGAAAGAAAAGGTGCAATCCTGCCGATTTTGTTGTAAATTCTACCGACCGACATACATTGTGCCGGCAGTACTTTATTGCATGTACCAACGATCTTTGAAGTACCAGTCTTGGCAACAACGAGTGACGATTTTAGAAATATCGTCGAAACATTTTGCTCACATGTTCGGCAATTAGTCTCTGACCAGCAAATGGTTTTTTAGTTTGTAATCCTTCTAATTGATAGCTGATATTCGGTTTTCTTAAAATATTCGGCTTAATGCAGCTGTTAAACAGCTGTTAGACTAGTCTAAATGCGCGATAGACTAGTCTTACAAAAGCCTAGTCTAACGGTACGTTTATGCAACGCGGCTTTAGCTTGGTCTTTAGATAGACCAGTCTATCGGCATTTAGACCAGTCTTTAGCCCTTAGACTAGTCTAACAGTTAGCCACTTTTATGCAACCGGCCCCTGGTCTTTGTTTAAAGCCTCGAATTTTTCTGACTCTTCCAACACCCAGATGCAGTCTGACAGAGCAGCCCAAAACTCAGGGAAACTCCATTTCGGTTGTCTTGGTGTTCTCTTCTGGATCATCTGTAGCATAAGTTGCATTGGAAGTTTAGAGCTGATGATATTGACCAAAATTTCTTGATCCAAATTTCGTCCAAATGCTTCAAGGGTTTCCATGTGCTGTCGAATTTCATTCAACATCTTCTTGAGTTTTTCGGGGTGGTTGGGAGCAGCTGGAATCTGGGTCAACTTGTTGTAGGTGGCTCGAATGATGTCATCAGATCTTCCATATTCTTCTTTAAGAGCCAGTCTCTGAACCGATCGAGTTTCAGTATTCAGACCCAAAAATGAAACTTTGGCGTGGAGGGCTCAAAGTTGGAGGACTAATACGTCTTGATAGGTTATGTAACCACCGCAAAGAATTTCCAGATTCGACGCTCCACGCTCGAGATATGGCCTTCTAAAAATCGGCCCGCTTAACTATGGGACCAAAATTTCGAAATCGAATTTCTGACTTGCTGATCGGAATTCAGACCAAACAAACGGGGTTTTTGCGTAACTTTTTGAGTAGTTTAAGAATCTTTTACTAAATTTCATTTTTGGAAAAAAACTTTTTTTTCGCCCCCCTATCGGGGGCATAACTCGTCTGGAACCCCCCTAGACCGTTCTTTTTATTTCAGATTATTGTAGCGCTATATCTTAGCTACACGCCGGTGTAAAACATTACCGGCTACCGGACGGCAAACACTGAAATATTTCCGTTCAAAAATTAAAAATGCCACACTTTGCATGTTTCACTGTGCCCAAAAATTTTCAACTCCATGTTCCAGCTTACCAATTGGACTTGAATTCTAAAAATTGATGTCTAAGCTGTACTTTTTGAGTAGTTTAAGAATCTTTCATTGAATTTCATTTTCTAAAAAAAATTTTTTTCGCCCCCCCCCTATCGGGGGGCATAACTCGTCTGGAACCCCCGCTAGACCATTCTTTTTATTTCATATTATTGTAGCGCTATATCTTAGCTACACGCCGGTGTAAAACATTACGGGCTGCCGGACGGCAAACACTGAAATATTTGCGTTCAAAGATTAAAAATGCCACATTTTGCAAATTTTTGGGCACAGTGAAACATGCAAAGTGTGGCATTTTTAATTTTTGAACGCAAATATTTCAGTGTTTGCCGTCCGGTAGCCGGTAATGTTTTACACCGGCGTGTAGCTAGGATATAGCGCTACAATAATCTGAAATAAAAAGAACGGTCTAGGGGGGTTCCAGACGAGTTATGCCCCCCGATAGGGGGGGGGCGAAAAAAAATTTTTTTCCAAAAATGAAATTCAATGAAAGTTTCTTAAACTACTCAAAAAGTACAGCTTAGACATCAATTTTTAGCATTCAACTCCAATTGGTAAGCTGGAACATGGAGTTGAAAATTTTTGGGCACAGTGAAACATGCAAAATGTGGCATTTTTAATTTTTGAACGCAAATATTTCAGTGTTTGCCGTCCGGTAGCCGGTAATGTTTTACACCGGCGTGTAGCTAAGATTTAGCGCTCCAATAATCTGAAATAAAAAGAACGGTCTAGGGGGGTTCCAGACGAGTTATGCCCCCCGATAGGGGGGCGAAAAAAAATTTTTTTTCCAAAAATGAAATTTAGTAAAAGATTCTTAAACTACTCAAAAAGTTACGCAAAAACCCCGTTTGTTTGGTCTGAATTCCGATCAGCAAGTCAGAAATTCGATATCGAAATTTTGGTCCCATAGTTAAGTGGGCCGATTTTTAGAAGGCCATATCTCGAGCGTGGAGCGTCGAATCTGGAAATTCTTTGCAGGTCATTGATAACTTGTCAATATGTTTTAGTGTTCCAACTTTCAGCCCTCTACGCCCAACTTTCAATTTTGGGTCTGAATAGGGCAAAGGGCCAAGACTCGATCGGTTCAGAGACTGACTCTTAATGATCTGGACAGCTCGCTGATAGTTCTCAACCGTAACCAGCGTTCCATTGACAAGTTCTGCCGCTTTGCTTTCAGTAGAGACTTCAGATAATTGAACTTGTCCAAAGGGGAAAGCCTGGGGTTATTATGGATAGCTGACTCAAATTGCCCCCCAAAAGGCATGAAATTCCAGTAAATCTCCATCGAACTTCTTGAACTCAAGCTTTTGGCAGCTTAACAGTCACTGCAGGTTGAGTCTTAGCTTTTTCTTCTTCTTTCTTGATGTCCTGCCTTTGTAGATTGATGGCCTCAAGAAATCTGTTCTCTGACTGGAGGTTGATCTCGGCCATTTTATCCATCAGTGATGCCATTACTTGCTGATGTGACTGCCGTGTCTCAGCCTGAGACTGCTGATTCTCACTTTGAGAGTGCTGTTGCAAATCCGAAATCTTGCTCACCATCTGGGTCACTTGGTTAGTCATATGAGCCATCATTCTTTCTTGGCTTTCTGCCTGCTTTGTCATCAGCTTTTCCACCAGGAGAAGGGTAGGGTCATGGCTGGGAGCTGTGGCTTTAACTGGATCTG
This sequence comes from Sabatieria punctata, assembly GCA_030248155.1. Classification (NCBI taxonomy): domain Eukaryota; kingdom Metazoa; phylum Nematoda; class Chromadorea; order Araeolaimida; family Comesomatidae; genus Sabatieria; species Sabatieria punctata. The sequence goes on from JASANB010002222.1 coordinate 52,337, forward strand.
TTTGCCACAGTCCTTCCTTTTTCTTCTGGGCCAATTGTCCGAGTCCAGTTCTAGTCCAGAATGCCAATAAAATCAGTCAGTGTCAGTCCAAATTCAAGTCAGCCAGTGGTGATCATGTCGAATGGCGATCACGTTGGGCTCACCAGTTTGTGGTGGTTGCGGGGCCACAAAGTCTCTTGGGTTGACAATTCTTTTATCTGACTCCAGGTACAGTAGAATACAGGGGTTTGCCAAAACTTAGGCGTTGCCAAAACTTAGGCTTATCTGGGAACAATAGTTGCCAAAACTTAGGCTCGCTAGTATAATATAGGGTGCCAAATTGTTAGGCAGTGCCAGAACATAGGCTTATTAACACAACAACAAACAATCAATCCATCCATCCATCCATCTCGACACTGGTAGGCGCGCTACTTATATAGTACAAGAGAAAGTTCTAGAAGGTTCTAGAATATGACGTCATATTACATCATATACAATGTACACCTATACATTACTGTTGATCGGGTATACCCATACCCATACCCGAAACTGGGTATTTTTGAGGAAAACTAACTGAAATTGGGTATACCCATACCCGGGTACTTTTTGAAATACCCATACCCGGGTATACCCGATTTTTCGAAAAATACCGGGTATTTGAATGGGTATTTTTTAGAAAAAATCGCGCAAACAAACACGTTAATTTCTGTAAAAGCTCTCTTAAGGAAGTGTTAAATAGGAATACCGTTTTTTCCTTGCATCATGTAGTCATTTTGATGTTTCGGAAAGGTTAGTTATCCATCTAATTTGCTTCAAGAATTCTATAATTAAGCGTTTTGGCGTTTTTTAATTTTAAGCATAAAATACTATAAAAATTTTACTGAAAAGCGTTTGCGGGCTCAGAAAGGAATGCTCTGGGTTGTTATGCACCTCAATCTCTCACTGCAAAATTCACAGTACATACTGTTGTGTACATGACATGCATAAAATATGGTATTTGACTGAAGCTGAACTTTTATAAATGTACGTCATTACATGAAAAAGACTTTTGCGTGCTTACAGTAAGTTTCTTGCCTCTCGTTTACTTCTAATAGAAATCGGACTTCCATTTTGGTGCTCCCTTTCAGGATAAACCATGGTTCGTGCCGTGCGGGACCTGGAAAGTCAGGGAGGCATGGAAAAGTCAGAGAATCAGGGAAAAGTCAAGGAATTTAGTGTCTGGACAGTGAAAAAATTGATAACCATAGAAACATCTCGCCGTCACATGGTCCAGTCAGGTCTTTAGACCCCACCCGTTTTGAAAATCGGTCTTCTCACTTTTTACTACTACGTAAACCAGAAATTTGTGCTCTGAATACCGTTTAAATGCGTTTTACAAAGCAAATTTTTCGAAATTTTCTCACACTGGCTAGAGTTTCCTCACCCTGGTTGGTCAGGGAATTGTGACTTTCGTCATGGAGAAGTCAGGGAAAGGTCAGGGAATTTTGCTATCCAAAAGCAGCACGAACCCTGTAAATGCCATTGTAAGGCTAATAAATTTAGTTGAACTTTAATTAGAAGGTTACAACGTTTCTATGCACTTGGTCTTTATTCTGGGATGTATTTACAACAAGCTGAAATTTTTATACAACTATGGTGGGTGACCCAGAATCAGGAAGTACTATTAGAAATTATACTCCAGATTCTAGAAAGCTGATTAGATTCTTGTTCCAATGGTAATCTACAAAAGTATTCGAAAATTCACAAGTGTTCCAGTAACAGTTACTACTACATCAGCTACACTGAGCACATAATGTCCAAAAAAGCGGTTTAAAACCTATACCTTGTACAGACTAAGCTAGGTTTCCCTGGCGAATTGCGAGGGAAGCAGCGTCCATTTCACTTATGCATGATGCACTGATGCTCCGATTTAAATACATCGACACTACCCCCCACCAATTTGAATGTACCAGCTTTTGTTCATCACTGTGATCAAGTTTTAGGCTTCGACATTGATTGGGGATTAGGCTTAGGATGAACTTAAACGTACTTTTAGCATCTATCTTAGCCTCCTCCGCTTAATCAGTTAGGTTTTCGCTAATGCGTGGGGATAGTGTCCCACAATTGCCACTATTCAGCGAAAAACAGCAGCGCCGCTACGCCACTTCCATTCCATCTCTGAAAATTGGCTACCGTAGTAGATAGATAGATGTTTTCGTGTTGAAAAACCAAAGACTATGTCGAGTACGGTAGCTAGAAACGAACGGATCTAAGAGAATCGAAAATTTTTTAACAAAGCAGAAACCGAGTGGATTGTGAACAGAATATAGTTTTGCAAAACCAATAGAAATTTGGCATTTTTTAAGAATTTCGTGATTTTAATGAAAAATACCCGATTTATACCCGATACCCGGGTATTTTGAAAAATACCCACCCATACCCATACCCAATTCAGATTCGAATACCCATAGCAACAGTACTATACATACAATACATAGAATGTTCTAGAAGGGCCCGCCCACTGGCCAATCAGAGGCGAGGCACAGAAAGTTATAGAAGTAACAGAGGCGTGCCTATACTTTGTACATAGAATATTCTAGAAACATGCGCCCACAATAAACAAACAGGCCACGCCTACTCTTATGCGCGCCAACCAATAAGCACCCTACCAATCTTAAAGTTTACGCCACCCTACAGTAAGCCTACAACTCGTGAGTTTTCACGACAATATTGCTAAATGAGTTCAAACTACTTTAGCCTTGATAAAACAGTGAATTCCAAGCACAAAATGTCTTAGAAAAAAGAAAACCTATTCCGTATTAGGTTCGCTCTGGTGCAATTTTTCATTGCCATTAGGAATACTTGAACCTGGGGGCTTGAGCAATAAGAAAATGATTTGCAAGTTGCAACACTTAATTTCCTCACACCAAACAGTGGCCTAGTCTAACCAACATACCTCCTTAGGACTACCGTTGTCAAGTAAATTAGTTTAGTAATTTACTTACTTTTTAATTTACTTGCACCTCCACAAAATAATTTACTTACTTTTTAATTTACTTTGACCGATTTGCCAACAATTTAATTTGATTTTAATTTACTTTCAACTTCTAATTAACTTCTAATTTACTTTTCTATGCAAAACATTGCCGAAAATACCACAAAATCACCAAGTATCTGAGTATGGATTTCTAGTAAACTGATGGCACTATGAATCTAACTCCATCCTTTTGTTAAGCTTCATGTTTTTGGTAAAATCAGTTGTTCAGAAATGCATTATAATTATTTTTTCTAGGAGCAAAGCAACAGATGTACAGCTTTGGCTAACACTGTAACTTATGGACAGACCGGGATTTGATGAAACAAAGGGGTCCGATCCGATCCGATCCGATGTGTGGGGGGGACCTTACGGCCCTACGCTCAGACCTCTGCGGTCCATTGCGCAACCCCCGTATTCGTCATCTCGGACGTTTGCCCTTCTTTCACTGCCAAGCCACTCTAGCCATGCGGCCCCACCGGTATTGGCCTTGTTGTGTCGTCTCAGCCAGCACTTGACGTCATTGATCTTTCTCCAAATTGGCATGCTGTAGGAGCGGCTTCGGTGCAATGGCAGATCCAGTTGGTTCCCATTTTATCTACTCGCTGTAACCAGCTTTCGGTGGCCTGGGTGGAGCGTTGTGCCGACGACCAACTCTTTGCAGCAAGAAACTTGCCACGCCGAGAGGATGAACCACTACAACCACTAGGGATGCAGCGGCCGCCGTGACTCAGAGGCAGCGAGCTACCCACTGAGCCACTGACGCGGCTTGAAACAAAGGGGTTTTCATGCATCAGTGCATACATGTATCAGGGAGTCTGGGGGTCTGCCCCCACCCGACTTACAGTAGGCCAGACCCCCCGGATGAGGACCGCCGTGACGATTTTCCCGACACCCCCCCAATTTTTCTGGCAATAGCCTGCAAAACAGTACTTTTTAGCTGTATTTCAGCACAAATTAGAGATTTTTGACGATTTGTGAGGGTTTTTAGTGCCCAACCCCTCCCAAAATTTGGGCTTAGATCGCACGGCCGGCGCCAGACCTCCAACCCCCCCCCCCCTTCGGCAGATGACCTGTGATGTATGTGATGGTTGCACGAAGACTGTAGCTTCACATTCTATACGTAGTATAGGATTCCAATTAAGATTTCAGAGAAAATTGTGTTGAATAATCTGCTGCATTGCAGCTGGGTTTCCATTCTCAACAGTGAGAGCAAATGTACATTCTGTATTTATATAGACAAACAGAAAAGGCACAGAATCACACGAAAGTTACATGCGAGAGCCAAGACTAGTTCAATTTTATTTCCCGAAAACCCTAAGTGCCATATATAGTAGCCGGATACTATAAACAGCACTATACGGTACCACAGATCGAATAGTCAATGAAGCAAATTACAAGTAAATTGGAAGTAAATTGAAAGTAAATTTTTCAGGCGTTTCGATCTAATTTAATTTACTTTTTACTTGCTTCGCCATTTTCGTCAGAGATTTAATTTTATTTTAATTTACTTGCCACTTGATTTACTCTTCGGAAGTAAATTATTTTCGAATTTAATTTAATTTTAATTTTAATTTACTTGACAACGGTACTTAGGACAGACCGTCTAAAGTCGGATTTTCTAACCGTGGCTAACCTGCAGCAAATTTGCGACGGATAGAAACACGACTTTCGCTGGGCGTCAAATTTGTCCAACGGTTAGCTTTCGGAGCCTCTGACGGGTACTGTTGTTTGGTATTGGGTTTTCTGTTTGTGTATGTATATGTGTATGTGTATACACATTTACCTTCAAACGTGTATGGTAATTTGTGTATACACATTCAACAAAACAATGTGTAAATTTGTGTATATTTGTGTATGTGTATTGTACTGAAAATTCAAATTTTTTGGCAGAGTTTGAGCCAGAAATGCTAAGAAAATCAAATCTCTCAATGTCTGTTGCTTGAAAGCTTGGATAGCTTTGAAATCGAGTTACTTAGGCCATTTGAAGGCTTTATCAGGATATCTACCGTTTATTACTGCAGCAAAAACATCGAAATTTTACGATTCTGTTCGAAATTTTATCGACTTTTGCTGATCAAATACACATACACAAAAATACACATTTGGCATAGTGTTTGTGTATGGTAATGTGTATCTGAATTTTCGATGTGTATGTGTATACACATTTAAAAAATAATGTGTATTTTTGTGTATGGTATGTGTATACACAAACAACAATACTGACGGGGCGGAGTCTTGATCGATTGACTAAATCGGTTCCTTACTTCGAGATTTCCGACTTTAGACAGGACATGTTTGTTACCATAGTCGTTAAATATTGTTATCTGCTAATTTAGTGCAGGAAATAAGTTCGAACGGCGGCGATTTTGAATGTTAGTTGAGTTGAAATTTGTACCTTTCCTTTCGTAATCAACAGCAGCTAATCTTTAAAAATCCTCTGGAATAAGAATAAAAAGCTGAGCGGTAAAAGCTAGAGGCGGCCCGAAGTGAAATGGAAAGCAAGGCCGCGCTCGGTGATAAGTGCGTTGGTCCATGTCTAGAAGGCTAGGCACCTGCGCATCTAAACAACCATACCTAACCGTGCTTTCTCCTAACCGCTTCCTAACCGTGCAGTTTGGGAAGCGTTCAAGTGGGCGTGGTGACGGTAAGGATTTAGTACCAGCCCACAAATGGGCGGGGGCGGACGGTAAGCATTTTCGAAATTGCAAAGTCAGAAACTACTTACCGTCAGGAAACTACTCCAATTGGAGTAGGGTCAACGCCAACCGGGTATAGACTTGGCCATAAAAAAAGACCGCCTGGCCTTCTTCGAGTTTTCCCAATAATTTCAAATGGCCCCCATTCTGTGAATTTTCAACCGAATGAAAATATTTTTGGCACGATTATTATTATTTGTTAAGAAGAGTTTGTTTTGGCCAAGTCCTAGCCTGCTAGCCCTCTGTAGCCTGGAGTTATCCCCTTCCGAAATGAACTGACCCGAATTTTCAGATGTCAATTTTGAACATAAATATCTCACGAATCCTTCATCGGATCTTTCCCAAATTTTGCAGGTTAACCCATCTTTATATGGGCTTAAGAATCCAAAGGGCGCAGCTTTTTAACATAACCGGTTAAAATCTGTAAAAATTCGCCAGATTTTAACTGGTTGTGCTAAAACGCTGAGCTATTCAAGTTCTTAAGCCCATATAAAGATTGGTTAACCTGAAAAATTTGGGGAATATCCGATAAAGGGTTCATGAGATATTTACGTTCAAAGCTGACGTCTGCAAATTCGGGTCAGATCATTTTGGAAGGGTATAACTCGAGGCTATAGAAGGCTAGCAGGCTAGGACTTAGCCAAAACAAACTCTTAGGCCAAATTGGAAGCGAAATTTTGTTGCAGTACGCAGGGATGCCTACCATACCAAAATTGTACTAGTACTAAAATCAAAGTTTGAATTTAGTACTAGTACCATACCAAATCAAATTCAAAACAGCTCCTTCTATACTATACCACACCATACTATGGCCGCGTCGTTGGCTCAGTGGGTAGCTCGCTGCCTCTGAGTCACGGCGGCCCCTGCATCCCTAGCGGTTCATCCTCTCGGCGCGGCAACTTTCTTGTTGCAAAGAGTTGGTCGTCGGCACAACGCTCCACCCAGGCCACCGAAAACTGGTTGCAGTGAGCAGGTAAATTGGGAACCAACTGGATCTGCCGTTGCACCGAAACCCGCTCCAAAAAGCATGCCGCGTTGGAGGGAAGATCAACGACGTCAGGAGCTGTCTGAGAAACCAGCAATAGGGCCAATACCGGTTTGGTTACGCCGGGCGGCCGTTGGGAGCTGTCAGCACCATGACGTCACCACGCCAGGCACTCTCTTAGTACCTGGCGCCCAACAGCATGGCTTGAGTGGCTTGGCAGTGAAAGAAGGGCAAACGTCCGAGATGACGATATAAGGGGTAACGAAATGGACCGTGTACAATTGTAGGTCTGATCGTAGGGCTCTACATCGTACGGCCCCCCCGCCAGATCGGATCGGATCGGATCGGATACTATACCATACCATATCAAAATCAAACGCCTTTACCAGATAATTTTAGTACTAGAATTTTGATTTTGGTATGGCGTTTTCATTTTAGTACTAGCTTGTTGGCTATATTCATAACACTTTTCAAATGCGTCAAAATATATTCCCAATCCTTTCTGCATGTTTTGATTCGAAAAACTCAAGAAAGGTGGATTGAGCATAATTTCCAAAGGCTTCTATGACATTATCACTGCAAACTACCACTACTGTACCAAATTCATACCAAAATCATACCAACCAAATTCAAACTGAATATATTAGTACTATACTATACCATATCGAATTCAAACCGCCAAGTTTATACTATACCATACCATATCAAATTCAAAGTTTGAATTTGGTAGGCATCCCTGGCAGTACGTTGGTTTTATGTAGCTATAACAGATAATAATCATAAATTAGCACTGCATACTATCACTAGAAATATGCAAACGGAAATATACAAACCGTTTGCATATTTGGTTCGTTTGCATATGTATAAAACATAACGGAAATTCAAATACATATGTATATGTATATGTATATATGCAAACGAATATGCAAACAATGTATATGTATATCTATACAGTCATGTCTCGTTAATCCGGACCTCGTTAATCCGAATATTCGCCTTCCAGACAAGATTAGGCCAGGTCCCAATTTCCCCCATGTTATATGAGTCGTTAATCCGGATCCGGATTTGGGGTCCGAACTATGAAATTTGTGTGGTAAAGTGATTCGTTAATCCGGATTTGGTTAATTTGGACAAAATCCATGCGCAATTTTTCAATTCATGTGTGAATTTTCAATTGAATAATGCTATTGGTTGAGTCAGAATGTGATTATTGTTGCCTTTTTAGGAGCTATAATCAGCTGAAATAAGTTTTTGGTTTTAATTAGGAGGTACAGCTGCAGAAGCTGATATGCACCTAACAAAAGGCTGTCATTTAGGCCTTTGACCCGAAAAACAGTATTTTAGCTTTGGTTAGTTAATCCGGGAATTCGCTAATCCAGACAAAATTGGCCGGTCCCAACATGTCCGGATTAACGAGACATGACTGTATATACAGACAACTGTATAATGGACCATATACCGCACGACTGACTACCATTATTTTTATTATGCTGTTGGCAGGGTTGTATATTTTTCCGAAAAAAACCTCGGCCTGTTTTTTTCCAGTTTTTTTTCGGTTTTTTTCCGGTTTTCTTCCTAAATCGCGGAAAAAAACTCCAGCCCAAGTTCTGAGTATCCTAGGCTGGTTTTATGATTCCTAACGCTTTCTAGCGCCTTCCTCAGTCTTGTTAGACCAGAAATACACGTGTTACATTGATATAAATCACGAAACAGGCATGAAACAGTGCCTGACAGGTTCCATAAACAACGCTGTATGCAAATTTTCTTACAGCAGTTTGCATTTTTGTTTTTTCATGCCAAATTTGGTCTTTTTTATTGTTTTTCTAACAGTTTTTAGTCAGTATGGCCTATTATACATAGCAAAAGTCCGTTTTTTTAAACGAAAAATGACGTGAATAAGCTATTTTTAGCTTGAGTTTTTTTCCGCGATTTATGTTTTTTTCCGACCCTTAGGAAAAAAAGCGGTTTTTTTCCGGAAAAAAACAGTTTTTTTCCGGTGTTTTTTTCCCACCTCACATCCCTGGCTGTTGGCATGTTGTTACAACAATGTCACATCAATACACACACACGCGTGCATAGTCGCAGCTTAGAGGGAGACATACAAGTCTACCGCACACTTCCCTGGGCTCAAAGACATGGCGCAAAATCCATTTTTGGCAGAATGTTTAAATTTGGCATTAATTTCAATACAAATATTGGGGATAATTCAAAACACTCAACAAAATTTCAATATTTTGTGTGACAAAATTGGGATATACGTACTGCCATAAAACAGATTTCAATGAATTTTTCTCTGGAAATCCAAATTTGGGGCATTGAACATAGCTGTCAAACTTAGTATATTGATTAAAGAAGTTTCATAGCAGCCTCTGGTACCGCTTCGTGAATTTTGATTGTTGTAAATCTCATGAGCCCTTAATATGCACGCGCAATTATTTGTCAAAACAAAAGCATCAAGGGGGCGTGCAAAAATTACGTAATGGCATGAGGGGGAGGGGGTTCGCCAAAAGATTACTAATGATTACGGTGGGGGAGGTGGGGTTGGCGACCTAATTACGTACTTTTTTAAAGTACCGAAATCACTAAAGTGGCCATAATTTTAATTGTTTTGACGTACAGTACATGTATGTACAGTATATGTAGTCTCGATTTGAGCCATTCGGCTTACATTTTCTCAATTTCACTTGATTAACGTTTAGATTAGAAAAGGTAGCTACCGATTAAGTCAGGGCTTTCCAATTGTTCAAATGCTAATGGCAACAGTGACCTTTGACATCTTACTAAGAGTTTATAAGGGTATAGCACTAATCGACTCCATCTTTTACAGGGTTCGTGCGGCTTTTTCAGAGCAAAATTCCCGGACCAAAGTCAAATTTCCCAATCAGAATGAGAACATTCTAAGAAGGGCGAGAAGTATTTTAAAATTGGCTCTGAAAAACGCATTTAAGCGGTATTCTGAGGGTAAAATTTCATTTTGAGGGTTATAGTAGTTGTGGAAAGTCAGAAGTCCCATTTTCAAAAGGGTGGTGTGAAAAGAGATGATTCTACTGCTATCAAATTTTTCCCCGAAATGGACCGGACACCAGTTTCACCGGACACCAAATTCTCCGACTTTTCACTGATTCCTTGACTTTTCCATGACCCCCTATCTTCTCAGGTCCCGCAAGAACTCTGTTTTTTGACTATAGATCATCAGTCAAGTGATATGGTGGCAGCAGCCCTAAAATCCATGATAAAACTCTTTGGTTACATCTTTAACAAAAGCCACACAATGATGGCTTCTATGTAAAACAAAGACTATACGTACTGTTGTTTGGGTATGGGATTTTCAGGAATCGGTTCGGTATGGGTAGGTATTCGCAAAAATACCGCTATACCGGTATTTATTCGGTATTTTCTGAAAATATTTTACGTAGTAAAAACACTGAATTTTCCATTTACAAGGCCATGGGTCGTCATCACTTCCAAGGTCAGAGGCTAGAAAATTCATCAAAAGCAATGGGATTTGCAGTTTTTAGTAACTTTTTAAAATAATTTTTAGTGTTACTAGAGTGAAAATCGTTTCTATAAATAGTTTTGGCTATAAGAGAAAGTTCCATGGGGTGTTGTGTTTTAATGGTGGGTTTAAGTGGGGGGTTAGGGGGGGGGGAAAAAAGGGGGGATTTTTTTTTGGGTGTGGAGGGGGGGGAAAAGGAGAGGATTTGTTTTTAGGGGGGGGGGGGAAAACCGGGTTTAGAAAAGTGGGGGGGGGAGGGGGGGGGGGGCAGAAAATATTTATTTTTTTTTTTTGGTGGTGTGGGGTTGTTATTTTTGTTGTTTTAAAAAAAAATATAAAAAAAAAAAAAAAAATTATGAGTTTGATCAATTTGTGGCGTGTGTGTTGTTGTAGCTGACGCTGCTTGGCCGGTACGTTACTCGGGGTTATTGTTCTCGCCAAGGTTGAGGCGGCAGTAATACGACCGGGTTAATAGCAACGATTTATCGCCACAGATAGGTAGGCGAACATACAACTAACTATCACGCACAACTGACTGTACGAGACGCACGGCAGGAGGCAGCGAGAGAGAGTTCAAGAATGGATTTGGCTGCCGTGCGCTCGCTTGCAGTTACAGCAAGGCAAGCAGAAGGGGCGGCGCATTATGCAAATAATCGCCGGATGCATCAACCACCCTCTTCTTTAAAAGTGTGGTGTCTCAGTACACCCAGTCTCCATAGCGGTCAACACCCTTGTGCTGACGCTGAGGATATCGGCGCTGTGCTGGCTCTTGTTGGGCAGCCATTGGAACTGCACTGGACTCCACAACATATGGCTCCTTGGCCCGAGGCATCTCTGGTACTCTCTGCATGTTGCGTGCGTTCCACAACTGGCTATCTGACAAACGGTAGTTGAATTGGCCCAACATCTTGGAGACAGTCAGAATCTTGCGCGACCAGGGACTTTGACCCTTCGGAGTGTGGCTGCGTTTGACACGCACACGCTGACCAACTTGATAACGTTGAAGCCATGGTGGTGCTCGCAAATCAGTCCTTTCAGACCGATTGCAGCCCTCGGCAGGATCTGAATTCTGGTTCAGCCTGTTTCGCTTAGCTTTGCCATTTCCGTTCTGCTTCAGCTTGTTCTGCTTCGCTTTCCCGTTCCCCTTACTGCTGTCAGTTTGACAACAGTAGCTCTCAGCACTATCTCCTTCCACCCCCTTTTCTTCAGGTCGACGTTGTGTGCACAACTCGAATGACAGACGTGGGCGACGATTGAAAAATTTTTCAGCTGGGCTCATGGTTTCACCATCTCTAGCAGTAGCTCGGAAATGTGCCAGAGTCTGAGCTAGCCCTTCATCCCACGGTTGGTTGCCAAATGTCTGAACATGGTGTTTCAGATATCGATTGAACACTTCGACAAAGGCATTCTGCTGGGGTGTGTAGACTGGAGTAGTCTGATGAACGATGTCCCGATCAGCCAGAAAATTACGGAACTCCGTGCTGATGAACTGGGGTCCATTGTCCGTGATCATACGACCAGGGTTGCCGTATCTTGAGAAAATTTCCACTAGCCATCTGATGATGCGCTTGGAACTGATGTCTGTGGTAAGCAAAATCTCCGGAAATTTGGAGAAATTGTCCACGATCACAACAATGTTCTTCTTGTGTGCTGGTGCCGTCTCGAAAGGACCAGTGATGTCCATGGAGATTTCCTCCCATGGAGCTTGAGGAGTGTAGAGTGGCTGACTAGGTGGCACTCTGCTGTGTGACTTTGCTGAGTCCAAGCATGAAGGACAAGAACGCACATACTCCTCACACTCGGTTGACATTCGCGGCCACCAGTAGGTTTCGCGAAGCTTTCTCTTGAAGCGAACGATGCCAGGGTGTCCTTCATGAGCCTTCTTCAATAACCCTCATCTCAGAGCGGTCGGCACGATCACTTGAGTGTCGTTGCGCATCAGTAGACCTGTGCTCCTGTTGACGGTAATCTCAGCCTTCATCTTCGGATAAGGTGAGTTGCGCAACTGTGCAGGCAGCTTGCTCGGATTAGGCCAATGCTCCTCACAGTACTGCTTGATCAGACTCAGGATAGGATCGTTACTCAGTGAACATCGGAACGTTTTCACTGAATAGCCCTCAGCATTTAGACAGCGAACTGCACCACGATGCTCAGGTTCATTCTGGAGTCTGGACAGAACATCAGCCATGTGGTTGGTGTCACCACGCACATACTGCACTGTGTAGTCGAACACATTCAGACGATGAACCCAGCGCTCAAATTTCTGCGATTTGCGCTGATTCGCTTGTCGATGCAGAAGTGCTTGCAGCGCTTGATGATCTGTTCTCAATGTAAAGTGCTGTCCCAGCAAATACTTCTCCCAGTACTCGCAGAAGAACATCGCTGCATAAGCTTCTTTCTCTGTTGTGTCCCACTTCCGCTTAGTGGAATCGAGTGTGTGATGGCCAAATGCGACAGGAAATTCCTGGCCAAAGTGGACTTGCGAGAGCATCCCACCAATGCCATAACCAGATGCATCGGTTGTGACAAAGGTCGTCTTTAAGGGATCGAACATCTTCAGACGTAGTCCCTTGGGTCCACAGATGAGCTCCTTCACTTGGTCGAACGCCTTCTGAGTCTCCCGACCCCACTCGAACTTCGTGTTAGCCCGGGTGAGTGCTCGAATTGGTTCAAGCTTGTCGCACAGAGAGGGTACGAACTTGCTCAGGTAGTTCACTGCACCAAGGAAACTTTGCACATCCTTGATATTCTTGGGTGGTGCCATTTGCCGCAGAGATTCCAACTTCATTGGATCAGGCTTGACACATCCTCTCGAGATCATGTGACCAAGAAACTTGACTGATGGCTGAGCAACAAGGCACTTGCGCAGATTGAGCCGCAAATTCTTCTCATTGAGCTGCATCAGAACTTGTCGCAAGCTCTCATCATGCTCTTGACGATTCTTGCCAAACACCAACATGTCATCGATGTACGGTTGGCAGCCTGGTACACCTTCCAATGTGTCATGCACCAGCTTCTGGAACACAGCTGCTGAGTCTTTCAAGCCCATAGGTAGCTTCTTGTAAGCATAGTACCCCCATGGCGTTGCAGTAGTTGTCAGCAACTTGCTCTCTTCATCCAGTTCTACGTTGAAGTAACCCTTCAGCAGGTCCAGCTTACTGAACACTGCGGCCTCGCTGAGTTTGTTATACAGTAGATCTTGGATGTTTGGAAGAGGATACAGCACTGGATCGATATCCTTGTTGAGTGGGCTGAGGTCCGAAGTAATCCGCACTGACCCTGGATCATCTGCTTTCGCGACCACGACCATGCCATGTACACGATCTGAGTGCCCAATTCGTTCCCAGATTCCCTGACTCTCCATCAGTTCCACCGCTTCCTTGGCACGTTGCTCGAAACGGACTGGGATCGACCTCACTGGCTGCTTGGGTGGCGGTTCCACGCCTGGTTTCAGTCGAATCTTGTGCTTGAACCCTGTGTAGGTTCCAATCTCTGACTTTGTCAAATTCGACATCTCCTGAAGGAGGGGTAGCAGGCCCGCTGCCTTCCAGGAAGCTAACGATTGCTCAGAATCATTAGGCTCCAACCTCATCTGTGGTCCAGTTTCTTCTGTGTGAGCGACAGCAGCACACTTCAGTGTGGAGATCTGTGTTGTATTCGAGTCGATATCGATACACACATTGCCCAAGGCGCGCAACGCATCCATGCCCAATGTATTGTTGCAATCCTGCTTGAACACATACACCGGTAGCTGTATGGTTCGCCCTCGACAGGTTAACTGTGCTCTGAACTGACCATGCACTGCGAGTGTCGAATTGTCGAAATTGGTGAGTGCAGCAGCAGGTTCTACACTTGTGCCTTGGAAGTGTCTGTCCCACTCTGCCTCGGTAATGCCAGTAACGTCTGAACCAGTGTCTACCAACATCGACAGTGGACTTTCTGGTTTGTCTCGGTCTGACTTGATAAACACCTCACACTGGAGTGTATGATGCAGACTGCGAACGCTGGACTGTCCACCTCTTCTGGATGTGACACCACGTTGTCTGATCGTCTGGTTCCTATTCTGGCTGGATCGGCACACTCTGCTGTAGTGCCCGATTTTCCCACAAGACCGACATTTCTGTCCTTTAGCTGGACAGGATTCTGTTCTAGGCTGGTGACCACTTCTACCACATGCTGAACAGGTCTGAGTGTCACTTCGGCCCTTCTCTCCTCCGGCAGCAGAATTCTTCGCAGCTGAAGCTTTGGCTCCCTTTGCTGGAGCAGTCTTCTTGTACTTGCGAGGATTCCAAGACTGAGCTGTGCTGATCTGCCCTGGATTGGAAGAAATCGTGACAGCATCTTGGCGCGCTGTTTCATCTGCCTGTGCAATCTCGAGAAATCGTGTCAAATCGACCGTTTTTTCTGCTAGGATCTTCTCTTGTGTTTCCCTACTGCTCAACCCTTTTGTAATCTGGATTGCCAGCAAGTAGTCACTCAAAGCTGCTACCGTGATGACGCCGTTTTCGTCCAGAGGAAATGTGCATTCTTGCAAGAGCAACCGCAATTCCCGAACAAAATCTGCCACTGACTCGCTGGAATGCTGAGTGCGCTGTAGAAATTCGAAATGCGCTCGCACTGGATTGATTGGATGATGGAAAATATTGCGAACTGCTTTCAGAAAATCGTTGTAAGTGACAGTTGGATCGGTGAATTCTTTTTGACTTGCAAATTGCGACAAAGCAGCATGACCGAGATAAGAAAGAAGAAAATCTTTCTTATCGCCCTCAGCCAATTTACGAGTTGCTGGTCGAGCTGCATCAACGGCCGTCAAAAAAGCAGAAAAAATTCGCTCCCACAATGGCCAAGCCAAACAAGGTTGTTCGCCGGGATGCGACCAATATTTGTCAGGTGGGGGTAGCTGAACTCTACTTGCTTCTGCCATTATGCAAAACTTGAGCCAAATCGGTCGTTTGACAAACAAAATCAACGGGTCTGCCCTTGAATACCTGCCTTCTACTGCTACAGTTACTGCAGAAAAGCCACTACAGCCAAAAAGTCGGAAATCAGTGTTCGTCTTTTTCTTTTACAGACAAAAACAGTTACTGTCCTTTCCGGCGATGTCGGCGCTTGGTCGGCGGTCGGGGCAGTCGAACTGGCAGCGGAAGCAGTGAATTCTGAATGGGTCCACGTCAACTCGAATCAGCACCACGTCGCCATTGATCAATTTGTGGCGTGTGTGTTGTTGTAGCTGACGCTGCTTGGCCGGTACGTTACTCGGGGTTATTGTTCTCGCCAAGGTTGAGGCGGCAGTAATACGACCAGGTTAATAGCAACGATTTATCGCCACAGATAGGTAGGCGAACATACAACTAACTATCACGCACAACTGACTGTACGAGACGCACGGCAGGAGGCAGCGAGAGAGAGTTCAAGAATGGATTTGGCTGCCGTGCGCTCGCTTGCAGTTACAGCAAGGCAAGCAGAAGGGGCGGCGCATTATGCAAATAATCGCCGGATGCATCAATTTTCGATAAAAATTGCATTAAGCTGGACAATAATACCGATTCCTAAATACCTGGGTATTCCCAAAACAATCGGTATACCCGGTATGGGTATATATTAAAATACCTGGAATGGGTAGGTATTTATTGGGTAGGTATTCCCAAAAATACCCATTTTTCGGTATGGGTTCGGTATACCCAATCAACAGTAACTATACGTACCAGGGCTGTTGGGTCGGTTTTTTTCCTCGGTTTTTTTCGTTTTTTTCCGAAAAAAAAACCGGTTTTTTTCCGAGGGCCTCGGAAAAAACTAAAATGCGGAAAAAAACTCAAGTAAGTTTTTAAAGGAAATAGGCACAATGACTGGTTAAATTCGCTTCCAATGCTTCGAATTTACGTTAATAGAACCCTTGCAAGCATTTCCATGGCATAACTTAGCTGTTTTTCGCAAAAAATATTGCTACCATTTTCAGCCAACTTTTATTATTGTATTTTTGGTGTTTTAAAATCAAATTACTACTCTAAAACATGAAATTAGTGCATTTTGTAATAAGACTCACGCTATTTCGCTGAATTCTGCAATAAAAAGCGATTGTTAAAAATTTTTTTCTGTCATCTCGGAAAATAACTTTCGGAAAAAAAACGGAAAAAACAGGAAAAAAACCGGAAAAAAACCGGCTTGAGTTTTTTTTCGGAAAACAAACAGCCCTGAACGTACATGTACGTAGTTGTAGCTCATCAATGAAGAAAACTAAGAAAATCAACAATTGTTACTGTTTACAGATGTTATTTTAATAAAAACGTCATTTTACATAGAATTGAACGCAAAAATTTCGGGTCTAACTCTTTAAACAATTGAAATTGCGTGGGGACGGCCAAATTATTACGTAATTAGCGGAGGGGGGTCAGCAAATTATTACAGGCGATTATCAGGGGGAGCGGGGTCCGAAAATGGGCAAAAATACCATTACGTAATTTTTGCACGCCCCCCAATAACATTCACTTAAACCCAACAAAATTATAAGGCGAGGCGACCAGCCTTTGACACGCACCTCTTTGTTTGACGTTGGCTACAAAGTACAAACTTTGACTTGCCTCTGCCTAAAACTGTACTGAATGTACTGAAGCAGAAGTTACAATCTTTCTTGAAACAACAGGTCCGGGTTGGGCAGACCGGTGGGGTCAATGGTCCCTAGTACCTCCCTTCCACCGCATCGCGGCCAAGGGCTTTGCTTTCCCGTTCCTTCTCTCTACCTACCTACCTTTTCGACATGACAATGCCGCGCTTAACCCTGCCAAATCACCGTTTTCAAGTGAGTTTAAGTAAATAAGTGAATTTTAACTTTTTCGAGGGTAATTCATAATTTATTCAAGGAAAGTAATATTTCATTAAATATATCTAGCATTTCGTTTAAAAATTTCATATTAGCGTCGAAAATAATGTATCATTTAAAGGCATGGCTATTTAGCGCTTTTCAACTGACCCTTTAGACCATACATGCAACAGGTCATCCGCTGAAGGGGAGGGGGTTGTAGCGTAGCGCCTGCATTAAAGTATAAAGTGCAGTGTTGTCATATTTTAAGTGTTATGTTTTGGCTTGGATAGCGCCGCCTGAAGCGCGGGGTAGTGCATTAGTGGTAGAGGTAAAAGTTGGTATGGAATAAAACTAGTGCTAGCCAAGGGTCTCCGCTCCGATAGGGGTTGGGAGTCTGGCGCCGGCCAGGAGTCTGAGCCGAAATTCTAGGGAGGGGTTGAGTACTAAAAAACCTCAAAAATAGCAATTTTTCGCTAAAAATCGTCAAAATAAATGCAGCTAAGAAGTGCTGTTTTACAATCGGTTTTGGCAATTTTTGTGCCTGAACTTGCAAAAAATTGCAAAAATTTGCTCAAAAATTTACTTGCCAGAAAATCGGAGGGGTCGGAAAAATCGTCTCGGGGGAGCCTGGCCTAAGTGGGGTGGGAGGCAGGCCCCGTCACATGTATGATTTAGACGGTCTTGTTCGTTTGCACTCCAATTGTTTACCGGAGGCTAAAATGGTCTGTGCCTGTCAATGAACGTCCAGTACTACCCATGGAAGCGGTGTGTTTGTGGGTTCGAAACCTGTCGAGGCGATGGGAAGTAGTATGGTTGGATGATATCGGGTTTTTGCGATGCATATGATACTGCATATGAATATATGCATGCAATCACTAGTGCATATTGATATTGCATATATCATATGCATGCAAAAATGAGATATTTGCATATTTTTTGCATATTTGCATATTTTTTCAAGGTGCCTTGAAATTGTCAACTGCACGTTTTCCATGTATTTTGGAGTTCGCTTTAAGATGTGCTTTCATTTATTATACGAATTTGAAGGATTTCTAATTCTCTTCTACCTGTCCCAAACTTACTTTGTCATTAGAAAGCGTTAGTCTGGTTTTGGCTTAACTTCGAACTGCTCCTTAATAATCAAGTCTCTATGTACTTGATGTACAGTATATTCACAAGCAACAGAATAGCCCGCATTTTGTCACTGCTCGTTAGATATGCATTCTGAACACTAGCAGGCCTTAAAAATACAGTACAATGGAAGTATTTCTCTTAGCCAAAATTATTAATAGAAACGAGTTTCACTCCAGTAAAACAAAAAATAATTTTAAAAAATTCTAAAAAAACTGTAAATCCCATTGATTTTGATGAATTTACTAGCCTCTGCTTGCAAATGACTAATTCCACGTCCTTGTAAATGGGAAATTCAGTGTTTTGACTTCGTAAATGAAAATGCTGAATAAATACCGGTATACCGGTATTTTTGCGAATACCTACGCATACCGAACCGATTCCTAGGTATGCCGAAAAATGCCTACACATACGGAACCGATTCCCGAAAATCCTATACCAAACAACAGTACTCGTATCATATGGCAAGACGACTGCAGTCCTGTCCTACTTTTGGAATCTGAACAAATTCAGAATTTGAGCCATCTCATTTTAATCTGAAATATAGGATGAACATACCTAGGCCATTCAGTTCAATTCCTTTAACCTAGTGATAACAAAAGCTTTGATCTCTGTAGAGTTCAGTACAGATCTTCTGGCTAAACTCTAAACTCTAAACCGGATTTACTTCATTTCGGAGGAATGAGCAGTCAGCACAAATGTGGAGATGGTCATAAATACAGACATCCAGTCGGTGTGGCTGTTCTGTTTTGGATGTTCATTTACATTGCCTTTGTTTCAACATTGCACATACTAAAGAGCTCCAGACATTCATAGAACAATGAAGTGCCTGCAAAGATTCATAATTTTGCTAAACAAATTCAGCTCCTCAAATTCAAAACAAAGGTCATTCCAAAACAATTCTGCTAAAAATTTGTATTTTTTCGAGTTTGGAGTGGATTCATCCATGCCAAATCAATAAAGCTACTATTTGAATCGTTTAGTGTTCTTGGGAACAAGAGTATACAGCGGAAAAACAGCAGCGCCTTAGTAAAAAATATGCAAACTAAAAATATGCAACATTTTGATATCAGGGTCAATTTGCATATGACTATTGCATATTGGAATTTTGCATGCATATGATATTACATATGCATATATGCACGCCAAAAACCATGCATATATGCATTGTTTGATATTGCATATTGCATATATGCGTCCAACCGTAGGAAGTAGTCGACACAAAGCCCAACCCAGGCCATCGAAAGTCAGCAATGGCAAGTAGATAAATGGGAACCAAACCTTAGCTGTCTGCACACACCGACAGTAAAAGGGGAGGGTTGTTGTTAAGGAGACTGCCGGACCTTGTGTCTCTTCCTGCTCTATAGCAGTTGGCTACTCCTAGTCCGAAAGGACAAAATGTTACAACAACAACAACAACTACCTGACCCGCCACCGAGCTCTGGTAAAACGGACTTTCTGAGGAAATGTTACAAGGATTTGACGACTTTTTGGGAAGTCGGACTACCCCTCTCGGCCCCGGCCCGGCACCACTAGGCTGTCGAAAGTCAGCACTGGAATGGGGACCAATGTCTTGCGCACACCCACAGCAAAAGGGGAGGGTTGTTAATAAGGAGGCTGCCGCAACAACAAAAACAACCCCTATCCAGACATAGGCTAACATTTCAGTTGAGGGGTGTAAACTTTCAATTGCTGAGGGGGTAGTGGCTATTAGGCCGAGCCAGCGTCTGCGAAGTCTCTCAGGAAAACACAATTTCGTTTACAGTGCAGACGGACAAAAACGTTGGTGTGGTGCTAGAAAAATGGCCTTTTCAAAAGTGATAAGTAGCCTAATAAAAGATACATATTTTTCGACGCAAATGTTATATTTCTTAACAAAATTTCTGTAATACGATATGGAATGAATAGTGAATTGGCTACTAAAAGCCTAACAAGAAATACTAGGTTGGATAGTTCAAAGTAACATGTTTGGGCTTACGACAGAAGCAATGTTGGGGAGAGCGGAGCATACATGGACCGGAAACAATCGAGGTGGGGCTTGACCCCGAGTCATGGGGCAGGGGTAGTACGAATTCCCAAAAAGTCGCCAAATCTTTCTAAAATTTCCTCTGAAGGTCTTTTTACCAGTGATAGGTGGCCATCCTACAGTCATTGACTGCCTTAGGCGCAGACCATTGTAGTCTCTACCGTATAGTGCTGTTTATAGTACCCCCTATTTATTGTACCCCGGATACTATAAACGGCACTTAGTACCATTTATAGTACCCGGGGTACAATAAATGGAGACAGATTTTTATTCTGAAATGAGCTGTTTTTAATGCCTAACGTGCGAAAAATACTGTACAGTATTTTTGGTGGTAAACCTTGTTTTTATGAAGAAAAACAGTAGATAATGCAATCATAGAGGTTCTGATGTATGTACATAACCTATTTTTATACATCAAATCGGTAATTTGAGCAAAAGAACTTCACATACTATTGTTAGTTTCTTACAGAGCAGATTTCGTAGATGCCATATATAGTACCCGGGTATTATAAATCGATTTAATTTTATTTTCGCAAAACCATAAGTGCTATATAGTACCCGGGTACTATAAACAGCACTATACGGTACTGTGAAATACATATATGTACATATATGTATATGCAAA
This sequence comes from Sabatieria punctata, assembly GCA_030248155.1. Classification (NCBI taxonomy): domain Eukaryota; kingdom Metazoa; phylum Nematoda; class Chromadorea; order Araeolaimida; family Comesomatidae; genus Sabatieria; species Sabatieria punctata. The sequence goes on from JASANB010002222.1 coordinate 73,090, forward strand.
AAATACATATTATGTATTAGTTTTGGAATACATACAGTATATGTATATACGTATATGTTTATGTATTCCTCAAAGAATATGTTTATGTATATGTGTTTTTAGGCCACTATGTATTTAAAATACATTATTTGGAAATACATATTGAATTTCTGATGAAATGCTGCATTTTAAGTCTCATCCTGCCAACCACAGCAGAAAATTACGTTTTCTTTGGGATGCGAGTGACTGAATTTGCTCCTGTGGTAGAAAAACCACTGATTTGGTGTTTTAACTAATTAATACCATCACCGTGTAAAGTGGTGCAAGGCGACCAAAAGGAGTTCTAACAAGGGAACGTTTCGATTTTCAAATTCAATGGATAAACGGCAGGAGAAAATGCTCTTTTCTTTTGATAGTTGACCTAAGCAAAATTATTGGCTATTGCGGTTTCAAAAACAAAGTTCTCTCTTATACAAAATGAATGAAATGGAGGATTTTTAACAGAAGTTAAATGTGGGAATTATTAATTAGTTAATTTGACTGAGGTACTGAATCAATTTTATGCCAATCAGGTAGTGTCCAATTAGGTAATCTATCCAAGCATAGACCATTTCTCATGTCAGTAACAAACAACTGTTTTAGCAGCATTTTTTAAACTAGACGCCATTGCGCGCTTCGCGCGCATAAGAAAGTTGATCGTGATACAGGCATATGTAATGTGATACATGCTATAAAAAATCTGATCGTGATACATGCGTACATGCTACGCAGGATATAAATCTTGTACCCCCACCCCCATGCGAAGCTAGGCAAAGTTTTTGCACCAACCCCGACCCCCTCACCGAACTTCGAAATTTATGGACGGCCCCCTACTGAATTTTCCGTTTTTTTGCTGCACAATTTAATTGTTGTTTTTCAAGTTTCCAGCAGATTAGGCGATTTCACGAAACATCACACCGCTTGTCCGTACCGCATCGATTTTTCGAGCAGGCGATTTATGTACTGGACCATACAAACAAATATCTGAACACCGTAATCATATGCTTCACATGATGGCTGTAGTTACATGCCACAAAGTCAGCGCGAAATTTGAAACAAAATCTAGGCCCACAAACAAATAACTGAACACCGTAATCATATGCTTCACATGGCTGTAGTTACATGCCACAAAGTCAGCGCGAAATTTAATAGTGGCCAAAACGAAATCATTAATACCGCAAACGGAATTCCAATTCTAAAATAGCATAGCGGCCGTCATGCGGTACATTTACCGAATCGTTTAGTTCACACCCAAACGACGTCAAAGAGGACACCAACTGCCATGCACGTCATTCGCATAGCATCGCGAATATTGCACCACAATCATCATGGATCGGGTGCTAACGGCGGTATTGAATAGCTCAAGTTTTTGGGTATTTTTTTAATCAACAAGTATCAAGTAGGTAACTGTATTAAATTGGCATTGGCAGTATACTACCGTTGTCAAGTAAATTAGTTTAGTAATTTACTTACTTTTTAATTTACTTGCACCTCCACAAAATAATTTACTTACTTTTTAATTTACTTTGACCGATTTGCCAACAATTTAATTTGATTTTAATTTACTTTCAACTTCTAATTAAATTCTAATTTACTTTTCTATGCAAAACATTGCCGAAAATACCACAAAATCACCAAGTATCTGAGTATGGATTTCTAGTAAACTGATGGCACTATGAATCTAACTCCATCCATTTGTTAAGCTTCATGTTTTTGGTAAAATCAGTTGTTCAGAAATGCATTATAATTATTTTTTCTAGGAGCAAAGCAACAGATGTACAGCTTTGGCTAACACTGTAACTTATGGACAGACCGGGATTTGATGAAACAAAGGGGTCCGATCCGATCCGATCCGATGTGTGGGGGGGACCTTACGGCCCTACGCTCAGACCTCTGCGGTCCATTGCGCAACCCCCGTATTCGTCATCTCGGACGTTTGCCCTTCTTTCACTGCCAAGCCACTCTAGCCATGCGGCCCCACCGGTATTGGCCTTGTTGTGTCGTCTCAGCCAGCACTTGACGTCATTGATCTTTCTCCAAATTGGCATGCTGTAGGAGCGGCTTCGGTGCAATGGCAGATCCAGTTGGTTCCCATTTTATCTACTCGCTGTAACCAGCTTTCGGTGGCCTGGGTGGAGCGTTGTGCCGACGACCAACTCTTTGCAGCAAGAAACTTGCCACGCCGAGAGGATGAACCACTACAACCACTAGGGATGCAGCGGCCGCCGTGACTCAGAGGCAGCGAGCTACCCACTGAGCCACTGACGCGGCTTGAAACAAAGGGGTTTTCATGCATCAGTGCATACATGTATCAGGGAGTCTGGGGGTCTGCCCCCACCCGACTTACAGTAGGCCAGACCCCCCGGATGAGGACCGCCGTGACGATTTTCCCGACACCCCCCCCCCCAATTTTTCTGGCAATAGCCTGCAAAACAGTACTTTTTAGCTGTATTTCAGCACAAATTAGAGATTTTTGACGATTTGTGAGGGTTTTTAGTGCCCAACCCCTCCCAAAATTTGGGCTTAGATCGCACGGCCGGCGCCAGACCTCCAACCCCCCCTTCGGCAGATGACCTGTGATGTATGTGATGGTTGCACGAAGACTGTAGCTTCACATTCTATACGTAGTATAGGATTCCAATTAAGATTTCAGAGAAAATTGTGTTGAATAATCTGCTGCATTGCAGCTGGGTTTCCATTCTCAACAGTGAGAGCAAATGTACATTCTGTATTTATATAGACAAACAGAAAAGGCACAGAATCACACGAAAGTTACATGCGAGAGCCAAGACTAGTTCAATTTTATTTCCCGAAAACCCTAAGTGCCATATATAGTACCCGGATACTATAAACAGCACTATACGGTACCACAGATCGAATAGTCAATGAAGCAAATTACAAGTAAATTGGAAGTAAATTGAAAGTAAATTTTTCAGGCGTTTCGATCTAATTTAATTTACTTTTTACTTGCTTCGCCATTTTCGTCAGAGATTTAATTTTATTTTAATTTACTTGCCACTTGATTTACTCTTCGGAAGTAAATTATTTTCGAATTTAATTTAATTTTAATTTTAATTTACTTGACAACGGTACAGTATACTAATCTGTGCAATCCTATACACTGGGTAAACAACTAATGCTTAGCTAATTTACCAGTCACATCTGCACTATCATCACTGAGAAGGGCACTGAGCACACGTTTTGCACCTTTTTTTGCTTCTCTAGCTTCTTTAGATTCTGCTGGATATTCACTCATGAGTCTTCTTCGCAGATGTGTTAGTAGGTCACCGAACACATTGAGTCCAGTCCATTCATCAGGGTTGTTGTTTTTAGGGTCTCCTAGTCTGTGGCCACTTCCCCACAACTTGTCTGTACATGCTTCCACCAGTCTGGTGCCACATGTCAAGAAAAGTTGATGGTGTAGTTCTGAGTTTTGCCTGAACTTTGCCTCATTGGCTACCTCCAGCTGCTGTTCAGCGAACTTGTACCACTCCTGCATGGTGTCTGGCCAGTGAATCTGTTCACCTAGCCTCTTTACTGAAGCTGCATCATTGTTTTCTTTCATCTGCTGCTCTGTCCTCTTTTTGCCACAATGCCTGGCCTTTTTGACGAAGAGGTACTGCTCTGTGGAAGTGAAAGTCTCTCCATCCACAACAAACTTGCAGGGGTAGTGATTTGAGAAAACAAAGCTTTTAGTAAAGAAGGCAGTGACATTGTTGCCATACTCAGTGTGCAGTCTGTCCTTAAGCTGTTGTTTTTCAGGTGGCAAAACCACTGCTGAACTCCTAGCTACCTTGCTGTAGCTTCCTTTTGCCAAATGTGGTGTCTCGATATGAGCTACTGGCCGCTCTTGACCTTCCTCAGTTGGTACTTCATCGATTAGGACTGTGACTACCTCCTCAGCAGTCTTGGCTTCTGGTGGATTGCAGTGTTTACTGTCATGTCCTTTTTTGAGGCACCGCTTGCACCAGCGCTCCATTCCCCAGTACCAGATGTTGATTTTCCTCTTCCTGACCATGGATGATTGGTACCAGGCAAAATCTGGAATCTCCAGCTCTCTGGGAGCTTCTATCTGGATCGATCTGCCTGTGGTGCAGATGGTTGTTTCTGGATAGGTCAGCCAACGGAAACCTCCAGTCAGCTTGAGTCCCTTTTCCTTTAACCATGTTTCTATGTTGGCTTCTGTCTCGTGGACAGGGATGCCATTCAGGCACAGCACCCGTCTCTTTGAGGAGCGTTCCTCATAAGGCAGTTCTGGTAGGAAAAGTTGCTTGTCTATGCCCAGGTTTTCAAGTAAGACATTGTCTCTGGCTGCCTTACGGTATCGCGTCGATAGGTCCCAAACGGCAATAGGTCCCCTGCGCCGATAGGTTCCAAGCCCCCTCGACAGGTCCCAAACGACAATAGGTCCAGTGTTGTGCCTAGCTCAAATTTCCAAAACTCGGTAAGTATTCAGTAAGTAAATCCAGATTTTTTGAAATTCAGTAAGTACGAGTAAGTACTGTGTTTTTCAAGGAAAACCCGGTAAGTACTCAGTAAACAATTCAGTAAACTCGGTAAAAGCCTTAAAAATTCAGAAATATACATTTTATCTGAAAATGTTTACCTGATATAGCCTTTAGCTACTAGAATCCTTTTTCAGCGCTGATTGATGAGTTTAAGATAATGTAGCTCGATTTTTCAGAATTTTAATCATGTTTTCTGTTATTTCACATTATTTATTGTGCTAATAGGCATGCCTGTAAAGCCTTAAAATATGCAAACTATCATAGTAACTAGAGGATGTGGCTTTAGATGAAAAACCTGGCCAAATTGATAGGTGAAGATTTGTTCTAATTTTCGCCATTTCCACACAGTTCATCAGACTTATGCAAAAAACGTCAAAATATAGCTAATAGTGGTAGATATACTTTCTACTTCTATAGTCTTTGGGTCTAGTAGTCTGTTTGCAATTCTGCCGCGCAAAGAAACCTTACGTTATGCAAGCTGTGAAAATTGCAAAAAATTGGCAAAAATTATGTGTTTCCGTCGTCATAAGCAGATCTATTAGCGAAAGAAAAACCGTATATTTTCTTGCACAGGTGCGGCGAGCTACCTATTGCAGAAGCTTTTACTCAGTAAACAACTCAGTAAATTACCGAGTACCGAGTTTACCGAATTTTTTTCTAATTGAGTAATTCAAAATTGAAGTTCGGTATTCAGTAAGTAAAATTAAGAAAAAATTTTACCGGTAAGTAAAAGTACTTACTTTAATTCAAAATAACTAAGTACCGAGTAACTTCTACTCAGTAAATTTACTGGGAACAACACTGAATAGGTCCCCTGCGTCGATAGGTCCCCGGTCCCATCAATAGGTTCCAAACGTCAACAGGTCCCGAACGACTACAGCCGACCTGCGTCAACATTTCCCGAGCAATTAAGCAACTTAAAACGAAGTTTTGCGCCCTCCCTCATTATGCTTTTGCTGCCCTCGCTTTCACAGACTGGGTGAAATCTGCAGGCAGCATTATGAACACGTTTACATACGCTCGATGTGCCAGTTGTTTAAAACCAAAAGGATATTTCCAAAATAAATGAAATATTTTGATTCAGCATGGCCAAAAATCCCTTGGTGCTAAGTGATTTTATTGGATTCTAATTTTTTCATCAATATTTCGCTTTTTAATGATTTTTGCCGATTTGGTTAAGAATAAATGCCTTTACAGTCTTGTAGCTGCCGGACGGACTCGTACATACCGGCAGTCGATGAATGGTTCGGTAGCCCAGAAAATGAGCTTTGCTTAGTGCAGTTACTAAACTTCTAGCTTTAATAGTATAGCAATTACAGACTGAAATGTGCTTGTTTAAAAATCCGTTCACTACTAAATTTAAACAAAGGTAATATCTGGTTTTGTCAGGCTCAAACGGCTACTGGTCCCAAGCCAAGCCACTAAGCAAATTTAAGGCGATAAAGCGCCATCCCTCTTCTGTTTTAAAGTGCGTGTCTCAAGCCAAGGCTTTATAGCATAGTAATAAAAATTCCTCTTTTGTATGCGAATTCAAACACAAAACCAGCGTGTTGTATGCTTTGGTAATGAAGTATGGGATGAGTACCATGCTCAGTTTTAGCACAGAACTCCTCAAACCGTCCGTAATCGACCATAATTACGTAGCAACAGCCTAGGAATGAACACGCGCCTCCACCTACACTCTATTGCAACTAAGAGGCATGATCTGTTTATTACCAGGGTCCACCTTTTGTCTTGTGCCCTGTCGAGGTCATTCATTGTCGCTCCTCCTTCTGTATTCACCGCCCACCGCCTCAATTATGTTTTATTATGACAGCCCATGCCTGGAGGGCACTTGAGTTCCTATCGACCTATCGACGCAGGGGACCTATTGCCGTTTGGGACCTGTTGACGTGGGCCCTGTTGACGTTTGGGACCTATTGACACCCAATCTGCCTTACTGGGGTAGATCAATTTCAGCGCATTGCAGACTCTGTAGAGGAATTGAGGCTGGAAGTCAGGCATGTTCTCCATTCCAATGGACAATAAACAAATAGGCCACGCCCACTCAACTGGGCGCCGACCAATCACCACCCTACCAAGTCTAAATTCGATGACACCCCACCGCAGACCTATAGCTCGTGAACGTTCACGACACCTTCAACACTGAAACATCGATTTTGTGCGCTTCACAAAATCGTTTAATTTGGCAAAAAGTTTCACTTTATCATTTCGCATTTTGTGTACGTACATGATACAATGTAGTTTATTTATGGTCTGTCAAGTAGCCAATACGTAAACCTTGGCAGACAGTCGAAGGGAAGAGGGCGGTTGGCCTGTCACAGGTACATACATAGTACCTTCGATCACCCTCCCGACTCTTCCCCACCTCTCAGGGTATTCCATGAAAACCAACTGTTTCTTCCAACATGTCAATGACTCGCTGTTGCAACATGCTGGCTTTCGGTTCATTTCCATCATTGCCGCCACCGCCTGTACCGCCGCTATACCTAAAATAATTCAGTTTATTTGGCTTAGAGACAAACCTGTAACAGGTCATCCGCCGATGGGGGAGCCCAAATTCTGAGGGACAGGGGACCTTGCCGTAGGATACTAAAAAGTCGCTCAATTATTGCAAAAAAATCGCTAGTTTGGGCTAACAATCGTAAAAACAAATAAAAAAAGTGTTCTTACACAGACGATTTTAGCAATTTCAGTGCCTGAACTTCTAAAAAATTGCAAAATTTGCTGAAAAATTACTTGCCAGAAAATCGGAGGTGTAGGAAATACCGTATGGGGGCATACTCCTGTTGAATGGATTGGATTGTCCGGGCGGGGCCGTAGCCCCTGCGTTAGGCCACACTGCAGGCCCATCACGCAATCCCACATCCTGCTCTTCCTTTGCTGCCTTTGCTACTTGCCTAAACACATGCTCTGTGTCAGTCTGGGCGGGTCTCAGTGGTTCCCCGTCAGTCAGTCCCCGTTCCCGTTTGTCCCAACATGTGTGGTTGTGTTTCTTCTCATTTTCTGGCGTTTATTCATAATTTTCACTAAAATTTTGGCAAATTCATGAATTTTCGTATTGCATTAATTTTTAAAAATAGAGGGAAATTTTGTAACGTAAGAAATTCTGAACAGAAACTAGAAGAGAACAGTAACAAGAATAATCCAAAAAATTGGCCTAAATTAGCTTATCCAAATGCAAGCCGATTCTTGCCAAGCAATGGGTCCGAAAATTTCGGCCCAAGAGAATTTCTGCTTTAGCTTCTAATTCCTTCCTATCCACCAATGAAAGCACCTACTTTTTCTTTGCATTGTGTTTCTTCTTCGCTTCACTTTGTGTTAGTGATGTAAAATTATGGAATTTGAATTTCAATTCAATTACAATTAAATTATGGGCTCTATTTTTATTTTCAATTAAATTAAATTAAATTAATTGAAATAGTTTTCCATTATTTTCAATTACAATTATATTTTCAATTAAATTATGGAACCTCTGAAAATTTCAATTATGCAATTTTTTCAATTATTTTTTCAATTTTTTGAAAATTGTTGTATTTTTGCTGTTAAAAGACAGTGATAGTGACCCAGGACTTAGAAACATGTCCAAGTAAAAGCTTAGAGACACATGGTTAGCCTGCTAAACCAACCAGGCGAGAAAATTTTAAAAAGTTGCCTTTTAAAAACGCATAAAATGGCATTCTTCTGGGGGGAAATTTGCAGATATTTCGTTATTATACATCAGTACATAATCTAAAGGTTTTCAGCATTTTTCAGCGACATCACTTTCCTAGGTACCTTTGTCAAAAAGGAGTGTAAACCCGCCCGCCATACACCAAAAATCACTGTTTTGACTTTTATGAACTGTAAAATAAATAGCAGAGCATAAAATATTACAAAACAAAGTGAGGTCAGTATAAAGAGGTGACAAACCTTAAATGGGTTTTTGTTTGAAGTCATTAGCGCCTGTAATACTTACGCATTTCCTTACATTCACCACAGGAAATAATTGAAAATACAGGGTGTGTCAAAAAAAACAACCCAGCAGAGTTTTTGCTGTAGCAACCGCAAATCTCAACCGATTTGAATGAATCCTGCTTTAAATGAAAGATAAATAAATTCTTAAAAGACTGGTGAAGGCCCTATTAAGATAGGATGCTTAGTTCCTGAGATATTTTCCTTCAAACTCAAAACAGAGATTTTGGCAGTGAACAAGAGCGATTCCGTTGCACTTCAGAACAAAACAGATTCCTACTGCTGAGGGGCAAGAAGACTTTTACAAATGAAGTAACCAAGCATGTGTGGCACCAGAAAAACCTCGTTACGTTAGCTCTGAGCAGTAGGAATCGGTTTTATTATGAAGTGCAACAGAATAATAAAAATCGCTCTTGTTCATAGCCAAAATCTGTTTTGACTTTGAGTGCAAATATCTCAGGAACCAAGCATCATATCTTAATAAAAGCTTCACCAAACTTTCAAGAATTAATTTATCTTTCATGTAAAATAGGACTCACTGAAATCGGTTGAGATTTGCGGCTGCCACAGTAAAATATCTGCTGGGTTGTTTTAATCTCTGTTGTGCACTGCCAAAATCTCTGTTTTGAGTTTGAAAGCAATTATATCAGGAACTAAGCAACGCATCTTAATAAATGCTACACCAGTCGTTCAAGAATTTATTTATCTTTCATTTAAAGCAGGATTCATTCAAATCGGTTGAGATTTGCGGTTGCTACAGCAAAAAATCTGCTGGGTTGTTTTTTTTTGACACACCCTGTATAATTGAAATTCCAGGCGAATTTCAATTAAATTACAATTAAATTATGGCTGAACTTTTGAATTTCAATTAAATTAAATTAATTGAATTGAAATTGAAAACGGGCCAATTATGCGAATTTCAATTACAATTAAATTAATTTTTACATTACTTTGTGTGTAGTCAAAGTGATCCTTGGCCTGCTGGACGCTGCAGTCGAAGCTTGGAAATTGACCTTTGATGTTGAAAACGATAGATTTCCATGCGGCACTGCGACGACTAGCTACATCCGGCTTACGAGAGGCGTTGTTGTCACGGAGAATATCTCTGTTCTCTTCAGCTAGCTCGACCAAATAGTGAGAACTGTTGTCAGGGAAGTGCACCTTCCTCTTCTTAACCATCACTCCTTCTGTAGTGATGGCACACGACAGTTCTTCCATTGGCACAGCACAAAACAACTCTACTTTCGGCTACACTCACATCTCAGCACGTTTGGAATGGAACAAAACAACAGAATCAAAGCTGATTTTTCAATTCAGCTCACCAGAAGATTCTTTGACCTCACCTGATATTGTTTCTATGGATTTTCCGTTCAGCTGAGCTCAAGGAATCTTCCGTCGAGCTAGACATTTCCTTCAGCTGAGCTGAACGGATTTTTGTTTCTACCGCGGCAGAGCTGATAAGACTTGCGCAGAGACAATAAGTAACTGGCATACGCAATATCCAAATAGTAGCCCTGACCAAGCGGACAGACATGTACGTACACGTATGTAATTATACATTTGCTAAAATCAACACTCCTCCTCAAATTTTAATTACCAATAGCAACAGAGGAGTAAAACGGATCACTGCTGAAAGAGAAAGATTGCATTACAGAATAGGCACAGTTAAAACGTCAGCCCGGAAATGCAATTACAACAATGTCCATAGAAACATTCACACGCACAGCACATAGGAATAACGAAGATGCAACTGTGTGTGTCTCAGATGCACTGTACAATGCTATGTACCCAAACCCACTCCCTTGCAGAACTTCTGGGACAAATTGACTGGAGTAGGCTTTGTGAGAGAATCAGCTAGTTGATCATTAGTGGGACAATACACAACGTTGATCAGTCCAGCTTGCTCATAGTCATAGACAAACTTGAGTCGCACATCCAAATGCTTAGTGCGATTGTGGGAGCCGATATTTGGTCTCTTGCGAATGGCGATTGCAGCTTGGTTGTCCTCATGTACTACTGTAGACTTGATCTGTTTGAGACCCAAATCTGACAGCAGTGCTCTCAGCCACTTAATATCAGATGCAGCTTCAGACAACGCAACAAACTCAGCTTCAGCTGTTGATCGAGAAACCATATTCTGCAATCTGGATGATCAAGAAACTGGACCGCTGGCCAACAATGAGACATAGCCCGAGGTAGAATGTCTTGTAGACGCTTCAGACGCCCAGTCTGCATCAGAATACATCTCCAACTGACGATTACCGTTGCACTGGAAATTGATTCCAACATCAGTCAACCCCTTCAGATAGCAAAAGACGTGTTTCACAGTGCTCCAATGCTGAGGAGTCGGGTCAGAGGAGAGCTGAGCTAAGCGATGAACTGCAAACGTGAGGTCGGGTCTAGTGGCGACAGAAAGATACATGAGTGAACCAATTGCAGACTGGTAGATGGACTGGTCAAACTTGTCACCATCTGCCTCACGCTTGAGTAGTGTAACTGACAGGTGCATAGGTGTTGCGACTGCATGACAATCCTGCATCTTGAACTTCTGCAGAACCTTCTCTGCATAGGCAGACTGTCCAAGCCAAAAACCGTTATTTGTCTGGCGAACACTTACACCAAGAAAGTAACTGGCCTCGCCCATGTCTTTGCTTTTGAACCGATCAGCAATGAGCTTCTTGGTGTGCTTCAATGCCTTTGTGTCTGCACTTGCTATGAGGATGTCATCTACATACAAACCGAGCAACACTGTCTTGCCATTAGCTCTGCCAGTGTAGATGCATGGGTCTGACTGAGCTTGCTTGAACTGCAGATCTTGTAGAGCATTGTGGAATTCAGTGTTCCAATAGTGAGGACTCTGCCTCAAGCCATACAGCGATCTTTTCAGCTTGCACACGAAATCGGGATGCTTGGAATGGACAAAGCCCTCTGGCTGCTGCATGTACACCTCCTCTTCGAGATGACCATTGAGAAACGCAGTTTCTATGTCGAGCTGATGAACTTGCATGCCAGACAATGCAGCCACAGCAAACAAGGGATGAACTGACTCCCACCGAACAACTGGAGCAAAGATGTCCAGATAATTGACACATACTTCTGGGCATAGCCCTTGGCGACTAGCCTTGCCTTGTAACGCTGAACTCGACCTTGCTCATCAGTTTTTGCTCGAAACACACATCGAATACCAATGACTTGATGACCTGCAGGAGGGGGAACAAGCTCCCAGGTGCATTTCCCTGGTGGTACTATGGTAGATACGGCACCACAACCAGACAACCAAGTTCTGAGAGGAGCTTTGGGGGACTGGGCACTGGCTAACCGAATTGTTACTGAAGATAGGGTGAAATGGGCGGTAAAATCTTTCCAACCATATAAAACCCCTGGTCCAGACGGAATTTTTCCGGCACTGTTGCAACAAGGGCTTGATATTCTTGTCAAACCTATGGTGCAAGTGTTTAGAGCATCAATAGCACTGGCTTACATACCTCAACTCTGGAGAGAGGTGAGCGTTGTTTTCATAGCTAAGCCAGGTAAGGAATCATATGCTAAGGCCAAATCCTTTCGACTAATCAGCCTATCCTCTTTCATGCTAAAGAGCGTGGAGCGATTGGTAGATAGGTGGTTGAGAGATGGGGTGCTTCGGCATGTACCACTCCATCCTAGTCAACATGCTTACCAGGCAGGCAAGTCTGTGGAAACGGCCTTACACTGCTTGGTTGGTCGTGTAGAAAGAGCTTTAGAGCATCAAGAGTTTGCACTTGGAGCGTTCTTCGATATAGAAGGCGCCTTCTCCAATGCATCTTTTGCATCATTTGAACGGGCACTGAGGAGGCGGGGCGTGGAGTCCACCCTTATCCAATGGATTGGGTCCATGCTCAAACTCCGTACAGTGACTGCTCAAATGGGGCAATGTAGCAGATCCATCAATACGCTCAGGGGATGTCCACAAGGAGGGGTTTTATCTCCCCTACTTTGGATGCTCCTTGCTGATAGCCTGTTGGTGCGTCTAAACGACTCATCGTTTTATGCGCTGGGCTACGCGGATGAGTAGTTATCGTGGTAGGGAAATTCTTGGACACTGTATGTGACCTCATGCAGAGGGCACTTACGGTTGTCCAAGGATGGTGTGAAGAAGAAGGTCTGGCCGTACAGCCGGACAAGTTAGAGCTGATCCTTTTCACAAGGAAACGGCTGCTAACTGGGCTTAAGCTCCCTAAGATCTATGGGAAGCGGCTCCAGTTAGTAAAGCGAGTAAAATATCTGGGAGTCTATTTGGACTCCCGGTTAGATTGGGCAGTTCACCTTGAAACCAGATGCTCCAAGGCCAGAGCAGCTTTCTGTCAAGCCAAACGAGCTGTTGGGAAGAATTGGGGACTATCTCCAAAGGTGGTCAAGTGGCTCTATGTTGTGACCATTAGACCTATGATAGCTTTTGCTGCTGTGGTGTGGTGGAAACGGACAAACCTGGAATGCGCAAAAGCACAGTTGGGCCGTTTACAACGACTGGCGTGTCTATGCATAACAGGGGCTCTACAAACAACACCCACAGCAGCAATGGAAGTTCTGTTGTGTCTTCCACCGCTACACACTTGGATTCAAGTGGAAGCGATGGCGACCTGCTACAGACTTAAAAGTACTAAGCAGTGGCACAGGGTAGGTCGTGGTCATTGTAGTGTTTGGGCACAATTGTGCGATTTATCGCCACTGTACCAATTCCCAAGTGAGCAACAACTACCCAATTACGTGTTTGATAAGAAATATCAGGTCGACTTCCCGAGTAGGGAGGTCTGGCAGGGTAATACTCCTAATGCAACCGATACTCTCTACTGTTATACGGATGGTTCCAGGTTAACAGGTTTAGAGAATTCGGGAGCAGGAGTATTTATACAGAGACTGGGGGTAGAGGATTCCTTTCCCCTGGGGAAGTATGCAACAGTTTTCCAGGCGGAGGTCTATGCTATACTGAACTGCGCCAGGACTCCAGGATTAGTTAACTGTCTAGAGCAGAAGATCTGTATTTGCTCAGATAGTCAAGCAGCTCTAAGAGCAATAGTATCTCCACGCGTCAACTCTAAGTTGGTTGCAGAGTGCGTTAGGGAACTACAACGACTGGCGCTTCGTAAGAAGCTACAGCTGATGTGGGTACCTGGACACTCGGAAGTGGAGGGAAATGATCAGGCTGACCGACTAGCTCGGGCAGCTGCTGAGTTGCCACTTATAGGGCCGGAACCGGCCCTTGGCATCTCAGTTAGGAAAGTGAGGACAGATTTAAGAAGTTGGGCAAAGAACCAGCTGCAAATTGCCTGGGATCTACGAACCGACTGTAGGCAATCTAAGCAGTTCATTCTGGGACCCAGATTGGTGGTGACCAGAGAATTACTTAGTCTTAGTAGAAGGGAACTGAAACTGGTGGTCGGTTGGTTAACTGGACACAGTAGTAACCTCAATAGACATCTCAGCATCATGGGCTTGGTGGATGATCCAACATGCTCATTTTGCTTAGAGGAGGAGGAAACGCCTGAACATTTGGTCACAGAATGTGATGCATTGGCTGGACGTAGACAAGCTATTCTGGGCAGTAGATATCTTACCACCCAGGACATGAGCGATGTAACCGTTAGGGACCTCCTGAGGTTGATTAAAGCCTCGGGTATACCTAACCGCTAGATATCCCGCAGGCTGGCTGAGCCTTGCGTTGGTGATAGTATCCGAAATGAAGAGAGATGATATGGGGAAATGAAATGGACATGTTGGTCTGATCATAGGGCCGTATAGGCCCCCCCCCAATATATCGGATCGGATCGGACGATTACCGTTGCACTGGAAATTGATTCCAAGATCAGTCAACCCCTTCAGATAGTAAAAGACGTGTTTCACAGTGCTCCAATGCTGAGGAGTCGGGTCAGAGGAGAGCTGAGCTAAGCGATAAACTGCAAACGTGAGGTCGGGTCTAGTGGCGACAGAAAGATACATGAGTGAACCAATTGCAGACTGGTAGATGGACTGGTCAAACTTGTCACCATCTGCCTCACGCTTGAGTAGTGTAACTGACAGGTGCATAGGTGTTGCGACTGCATGACAATCCTGCATCTTGAACTTCTGCAGAACCTTCTCTGCATAGGCAGACTGTCCAAGCCAAAAACCGTTATTTGTCTGGCGAACACTTACACCAAGAAAGTAACTGGCCTCGCCCATGTCTTTGCTTTTGAACCGATCAGCAATGAGCTTCTTGGTGTGCTTCAATGCCTTTGTGTCTGCACTTGCTATGAGGATGTCATCTACATACAAACCGAGCAACACTGTCTTGCCATTAACTCTGCCAGTGTAGATGCATGGGTCTGACTGAGCTTGCTTGAACTGCAGATCTTGTAGAGCATTGTGGAATTCAGTGTTCCAATAGTGAGGACTCTGCCTCAAGCCATACAGCGATCTTTTCAGCTTGCACACGAAATCGGGATGCTTGGAATCGACAAAGCCCTCTGGCTGCTGCATGTACACCTCCTCTTCGAGATGACCATTGAGAAACGCAGTTTCTATGTCGAGCTGATGAACTTGCATGCCAGACAATGCAGCCACAGCGAACAAGGGATGAACTGACTCCCACCGAACAACTGGAGCAAAGATGCCCAGATAATTGACACATACTTCTGGGCATAGCCCTTGGCGACTAGCCTTGCCTTGTAACGCTGAACTCGACCTTGCTCATCAGTTTTTGCTCGAAACACACATCGAATACCAATGACTTGATGACCTGCAGGAGGGGGAACAAGCTCCCAGGTGTCAAAACCAATGAGTGACTTCATCTCATTCTGGGCAGCCTGACGCCAGTGAGCAGCGTTTGACGATTTGATAGCTTGTGACCAGGACTTGGGCTCAGCAGCCTCTGCTGCTGCAGCACTCTGCGCATGACCAACCCTAACTGGATGTTTGCCCTTGTTCTGGCGCTGAGGAGATCGCCAACCGGGACCGGTGCTTTTCTCTGGCAATGGTTGTTCAGCTTCTGGTGGTTCTTGAACGTCTGCATCAACGAAAACTTCTAGTGGCTCTGGTTCTTCAGGTTCTACTGGCTGCTCAACAACTGTAGGTGGTTGCAAATGCAAAACTGGAACAGACTCCTCCTGTCCACTTGGAGCAAAGACTACAACATGCTGAGGCTCCTCCTGGCTTTGTGCAGAATCTTGAGCTGTGAACATTGACTCTGACAACTAAATAAATCGACGGCGCCTAAGCAATGCAGCCAAAAACGCGAAGATGAGAAACATCAGCCTTGCGACCATGCCAAGCTTGATATGGAGTGCAAGTGCGACGACCAGAGAGTGCCACTGTTGGAGCACGATTCCGAAGATAACAGGCTGTGAGAACTGCTTCACCCCAAAAACGCATTGGTAAATTGGACTGGTGTAGCATGACATGTGCTCATTCAATGATGGCCCAATTGAACCTCTCAGCAACTCCATTCTGTTGTGGTGAATCTGCTACAGTGAGCTGGTGCTTGACACCCTTGCTGGCGAGCCACTGTTTTAACTGTTTGGAACAGTATTCACCCCCTCTGTCACTGTGAAGTGTTTTGAGTTTGCGACCTGTCTCTGTCTCAAGTTGTGTAATCAGCTGTTTGAGTGTCTCATGCACTTGCGATTTTGCGTGAATAAACCGCACAAAACTCATATGAGTACAGTCATCAATAAGAGACACAGAATAAACACTGTTACCAATTGTAGGTGGGGTGAAAGGGACCGAACACATCTGAATGCTTGAGATCCATGGGGTGTTTGGCTCGCGTTGTAGCTCGCTTGGGGAATGGTTGTCTGGTGGCCTTCCCAACAGCACACGACTCACAGAACGGAACGGTATGATCGCCATTGCATTTCAGACCCTTTACGATGGCACCCGAAATCAACTTGTTGACATCGCCAGGTCCAACATGACCAAAACGTTGGTGCCAGGTCTGAGCTGAAACAGCTGCGGAAGAAGCAGACGCAAGCGAATTTTGCGATACAGGAGTACCAGAACCGATGTCTGCTAAAGGACTGGAGGCATCACAGGAAGGTGCACAATTTGCCCGAACCACATCTGAGTCTGTGAGAGTCTGGCCAATCTGACTCGATTGCACCGATTGCTCTGGAAAACACACGCCAAAGGACACGTTAGGGTTCGAAACTTTACCCTTTTGGGTGCCTGCTCTACTAAACTGGAGGCATCACAGGTCTTCACAGCCCCACTTGTTTTGGTCAGCACCCAGGGGTCCGCTGCAGTGTCTGTAGTTGCTGCTGAAAGCACATCAACCGATTGCACAGTCTAAGCAGTAGGGACACAAGCATCCAAGTAATAGCAGCCACCATTCAATCTGCCAGTCAGCAAAATTTCACCGGTCTTATTGTGCACCCATGCAGAACCGTTCTTGAAAGTCACAGAATGTCCCAACTTGTCAGGTGCACGTACAGAATACAGAGTGCCATTCAGCCAAGGGACATACAGAGTGTTCTGCATAAACACATGCCGGTCACCAGCAGAGAACGGCAGGTTACCAAAACCAATTGCATCAACACAGTAACCGGTGGCAACTTGGATGGGCAATGGTTGAGCTAGTGGATGGTTGGACTCAAGCAGCAACTTTTCAGAGGTCATATGATGGCTGGCCCCTGAGTCAATCAACACAACAGATCTGTCACTGCGAGCAGCAAAAGCTTGAGCAATAACAGCAAAACTCGGGTCATGCTTGGAGCTGCTGGATGCACTGGCAAAATTGGACTTTCCACCGCGTTGAGGATTGCTATGTTGCTTGCTTGGGCACTGGCGGGCCTTGTGACCAAAATCCTGGCAGTTGTAACATTGCTCCTGGTTGCTCTCAGCATTTGAACCGAAACCAGAAGCACTGCCAGTATGCTTGCCATGCCAGCTGCTACGCGATCTTGAACCCCCATGACCGCGATTTCTGCCACTACTAGCGCCGCATGCAGTACCGGAATATGACTTTCGCCGAATGCGCCACTCATCATCCATCTGCGCGGCTAGCAAGTCGAGTGTGTAGGGACGATCTGCGGGAGCTGAGTGGATGGAGTTCGAAATGACCGTGCGAAAATGCTCCCATCCAGGCGGCAAACAAGACAAAGTCTGTACAACTTGGAGACCAACCGGCACTTCCAACTTCATGGAGCACAGCTTGTCATACAGTTTCCGTCTGGAGCAGTGTTGTGCCAAACGAAAATTTTCTGAATTTAGTTAGTAAAAGTTAGTTACAACTTTTCAAATTTGAATTTAGTAAGTACTAAAAGTTAGTAACTAAATTCGTTCTCTGAGTTTAGTTAGTTAGTAAAAAATTATCGAGTTACTTAGTTATGAGTTTAGTTAAAATAAACTAGCAGAAATAACGCCATTAATGCATATAACCGATTTGTTTTAGCTCTGTAGACCTCATTGTAGGTTCAAAATATTCACAAAATAACAGTATTTCTTATTATTTTCTTTAAACATTTTGAAATAGGACCGTTAGTTTATCAAAAAACTCCATATCAGGACAGGAGGAACAATGAAAAATATAGAAATACACCAAAACAAATAGTTTTTTACCTTATCGTTTATCTAATTTTAAGCAATCTGTTTCCTTAGTCATTGGATTGGGAAAGAGGGATAGGCAGACTTTATACAGTCGCGATGTACATACAGTACAGTGACACGGCGGTTTCGAGGGTTGCCCCACCCCAGCAAAGGCCAACCTCCCTCGGATCGGAAGCTCAGGAGGGCACCCCTCCGATTTTCAGGAGCGCAATTTTTGGGCCAAGTTCGTAATTTTTTTACAATTATAGGCAGGAAAATTGCTTGTAAGACAGCGACATTTAGCTGTGGCTGGGCCTGTATTAGCAGTTTTTTTGCGATTTTTAGTACGCAATCCTCTGCGATTTTGGCTCAATCCCCCTGACGGGACTCAAACCTCACAGCGCTCTTTGGCGGATGATCTATGTACATATGTAGGTACCTATGCATACGGTATACATAAACCATTGCAAATGCCAAGAAGTATTCTGTTTTTTTCGCACAAGCATTGGAGTTTAAAACCAGTGAAAACGCGTGCCCTCTGTGAGAGACCCCAGAATAATCGAATAGAGCCTGAATGGGACCCCGAATTTTTGGCAATTTAGACTCAATGATGCCTATCTATGGCCAAAGCGCCTATCTTTAACACTATAACTAAACTGAATGTTACTAAACTCATAACTAAGTAACTCGATTTTTTACTTAGTAATTTCCTGAAAATGAGTTTAGTTAGAGTTGAGTTTAGTTAAGCGAAATCTGAGTTTAGTTAGTAAAAGTTAGTAACTAACTAACTAACTAATGTTTTTACTTAGTAAATAACTAACTAAATTCAACCGGCACAACAATGGTCTGGAGGCGATCCACTCACTGACTAGGCAGACACTTCTCGTCAATGATCAGATCAGCCCATTCAGATCCGATTCGATCATGACCAGTGACACGTGTGAGTGAGATATAGCATACACACTTTCTTGAGTCAGTATTTTACGCACACAACGCTTGACTGTCCACTTAGTGACAATCTCCTGGTTCAAAGCGCAAACTACATAAGTACCTGCAATGTACGTATGTATGTGCAATATCAGCATTAAGAAGGATTGCGTTACAACGATCAAAAGAGGCTAGCGTTACCAAGAAATCGTGCTGTAAACAATTTGCTTTGTTCTGCATTCAGAACTGATATTTATGCTTATTTTAATGGTGAAAGGCCTAAACGTGGTTCCAATTTGCAGTCTGTAACCTACCGTGAAAACATACATATAACAGGTCATCCACCGAAGGGGGAGGGGGGAGGGGCTCTGACGCCGTTCGGGGGGGGGGGGGGTCTGAGCCAAAATTTTGGGGAGGGGGGGGCACTAAAAAACGCTCAAAAATCGAAAAAATCGCAGTTTTTCGACTAAAAATCGCCAAAAATCGCTAATTTGGAGTGAAATACAGCTAAAAAGTGCTAAAAGTAACTCGATTTAAGTAATTTCCTGAAAATGAGTCTAGTTAAGCGAAATACCCTCTACTATGTATGCATTTCCTTTACATTCACCACAGGAAATAATTGAAACTATAATTGAACTAACTAACTAATCCCTTACGTTTTCCAACCTTTGAAGTTTTGACAACATTGCTTGTAGTGTAAACCTGTGTGTCATCTTCTTCCAGTTCATTTTCAACTGATTCTGTTGAATCATAGTCTTCTTCTGTTTGAGCAACAAAATGAACACCAGCATTTTGCTGCCTTCTGTTTGCAGGGGCATTATTGCTTGTGGTTCGTCTGTTCTTTAGTTGATGACACAGTGCATAATTGTGTCCCTTCGTATTGCACTGTCGGCAGGCGTATTTTGAACCGATTGGACAATTTTGTGCGTTGTGTTCATTTTGCAGACAGATGAAACAGCGTTTCTGCTGCTGTAAGGCTCGTCTTCTGGCTTCTATAGAGTTAAATTTCTGACGGTCAGCATTGAAGTGTCTTCCATTGCAAAAGATGCAAGGACGTAGTGCAGTTTTGTTGAATTCACACGCTGCTCTTTGTTTTGGTTGATTTGACGGTTGTCTACCATCATTTTGTCGTCTGAAGTTGTTTTGAAATTCGGGTCTTGGTCTTCTATGAGAGGGAGTGTGAACAGGAAATGCATCTAGAGTTGTTCTAGGACTATTTGTTTGATGGGGCTGTTGTTTCGTCTCCAGACTTTGTTTTTTGTCTTGTTTTCGTCGTTGCTGCTCCAATTATTCCTTGAGTTTGAGATAATTCTTCAAGGCTGCCCGAAACGTGTTCACTGTCCATCTTTCGTTCACTTGCTAGAAACGTGACAGTATTGTTTCCCAGTTAATTAATTTTCTAATTAACTTGCTATTAACTTGCTTGTAACTGTCAGAAATTTTATTTACTAGCTATTTACTTGCTAGACACTGCAATTTCAAATTTAATTTGTCATTATCTTGCTATTTGCTAGAAATTTGCCATCTATTTGCTATCAATTTGCTAGAATTTGCTGCAAATTTATCGCTCAACCAAATGATGCCTGCTTTTTTCAAAAGATTTTCCGATTATAAGATGACCATAGTTGTTATAAGATCATGTTTTTCAAAAGGGCGTCAGAAGTGACCAATTTGGGCTTTTTTTTGTTTGTCTTGTAAGGGAAAACCTCAGTACCATTTAAAATGAAAAAAGTATACATTGTATCTCAGTTTCAACAAGCTGAACAAGCAACAGCAAGAGAAAGAGAAGCACCAGCAATTCTACCTAAGTTTATGCCTAACATGAACACATTCACATTCATTTCAGTTTTCTATTTGCCGAATCTACTGTCAGCCTACAGACCGACTTCCGTCCATACGTACATACTTGGCTATTAGCCCTACTCTAGCTACAGTATACTGTATGCGTAGCGTAACCAACCTTGGGTCCTTGACCAACCTGGCAGCAACAAATGAATGAACTAACAAATGAATGAACGAACAAACGAACGAATGAACGAACGAACAAATGAACGAACGAATGAATGAACGAACAAACGAACGAACGAACGAATGAATGAACGAACGCATGAACGAACGAACGAACAAACAAACAAACAAAAATAAGATAATTTTAATTATAATACTATGTTTCAGCGAAATCCAGCAATCTGTTCAGAAGTACTAACAAGTCGTTTTGGTTACTTTTTACTCAAGGTTCCGAGAGCACTATGCACCATGCTTGGTTTCAGAATCAATGTGTTTGCATGCCTTTTGTTGGCTTCCGAATTATAAATGAAGGAATGCGGAATGGGCCATGAAAATCATTATCATATGTCACTGCATAGCTCAAACTATGGTGGAAAGCAAATTCTTGCACAGCTCTAACAACAGCTCCACCATGTGTGTTATTTACACAGTGTTCATTCCACCAGCTACTGTAACGTTCCAGTTTCTCCACTGAAATATTAGTAGATTACTGCACTCAGTGTTTTACTGCTTTCTGTATACTGTTGCTAAGTAAATTTATTTGAAATATAACTTAATTATAATTTACTTACCAAACAATTTATTTGTATCAGTAAATTGCTAAAAAATTTAATTAAAATTGTAATTATAATTTGCTTAAGGCAGAAATTCACTTTTAATTTAATTAAAATTATAATTTACTTAGCAAATAATTTACTTGTATTAGTAAATTTCTATAAAATATAATTAAAATTATAATTATAATTTACTTAGCAACTGTATTTCGGTATTCTCGTTGTATGTGCCTATAGACCGGAAAAACAACATCGGGAAGTCGAAATTGAATTGAACACCAATTCGTTGCAAAATTTAACGGACTTTTACGATCCTTTTACAGTGCCTACTCTCTAATCCCAATTCAGCCGTTTTGAACGGCAAAATATTTTGCTCATAGCATTCAGTGCTAAACTTGGCAAAATATCTGCTCGGCCGATTCGGCAAAATAATTTGCCCTGTAGGTGCTAGCAGAATAATTGCCGGAACACAGTTTAAACTGCACAGTTTTTGGAAGGTGGCGCCCAGAGGTCTCTCTTGTTTGTGCCTGCGAGCTTCTTTGAATCATGCCGTTTCCTTTGACGCTGTTAGCAGCCACTTCGCTGGAATTGCTTTTTGCTCCGAAGCGAAGAATTGCCTCCAATTCAGTGAGCAGTCGTTCACATGGCCCACTGACACAAGTCACATCTAGTGCTTGATGTCCAGCTGCCAAAGGTATTACATATTTTCACATTATATTTTTAGAAAGAACAGCAATATTCAGGGGATTCGGGCAAGTCATGGCGATAAGAGAAATCTAAGAAGAGAGTTCTGAGTGAGCTTTTCCTACACACTCCACATGTAAAGTCTGAGAAAGGCAACACCTACAGACAGTTTGCAACTAAACTACCATAGTAAAGATTTGTAGACAGAGTAGTGTGGCTTTCCCAATAGTTTACGTGTCTAGGGGATCTGGCCAGCAAATGTAGATTCATGCCATCAAACGATCGGTTGTACATATAATTGTGCATACTGAATTGGCTACATATCTTAGATTCACTTTCTTTAGGCTGATATTCGACAGTCCCTGAGGCAATTGAAGTGACTACGGCAGACCGAGTTTGCAATGTATGCAGCTCTGCCTTTTGTGGCGGTTGCGGACCACAAAAGTCTTTCAGGGCTTGTAGCCTTTTATCTCACTCCACTTAACAACAACAAGAAATAGCAGGAATAGTGTTGCTCAACAAAAAGAGCAGAGCACTTGACAATAGCAGTTAGCTTTATAGTAAGTAGAGAGAACAAAGTAGCTAACCAAAGAACAATAATAATCACTGGCAGACGCGCTACTTATATACTACAAGAGAAAATTCTAGAAAGTTCTAGAATATGACGTCATAACACATCATACGCGCCTATATATACAATGGCCAGAAAGTTCTAGAAAGCCCCGCCCACTGGCCAATAGCAGGCGAGGCACAGAATGTTCTAGAAAGAATAAAGGCGCGCCTATACTTTGTACATAGAAAGTTCTGGAAAGACGCGCCGACAATAAACAATTAGGCCACGCCTACTTAAATACGCGCCAACCAATCAGCACCCTAGAGAGTGTAAAGTTCCTACCGCCCTACAGTAGGCCTATGTATCGTGAGTATTCACGACACTCCCCAGGCGGCCAAGTGTCAGCATCCCATGTGCTGAGTTCTGTGGTCGATGTTGGTTGGTGCTGATGGGACAGCCACTGTGGAGCGTTGGTGGCCCTGAGACTATGGCAGGATTAAGGGGGGCGGGAGGGGGTTGAGGCCTGTGGAACAGAGGCTCGTCTTCTTCACTGAACCTCTCGTCTGATGAATCCACCCATCCATTAGCAATTGGACTGACTTTCTTGATTCTCCCCTTCTGCCACACTGACTTGAACTTGTCTTCCTGATGGGGTGCCACAGCTTCCGTTTCAGGTTTCAGGTCAATGGACTTTTGCCTCTGCAGATTCAAGTCCTCCTTGTCCTCTTTCCATTTGGTCCAGACTTTATTCTGATCTTTTGTAGTCCTGTCTTCAGTAGCCTCAATTCCATCTCCATATAGTTCTTCCAGATCTTCTAAGTCTGAGTTTTCATCACTACTGTAGAGATAACCATGACCCAGGCGTGCATCCAAGACCAGTTTTCGAGGGAGAGGCACCAGAGTGGAATCCAGAACTGGGTCCTTTGCAAAAGCCATTGCCAGTATAGTGGCAACATTTGTTGGAGGTTTTTCTGTGGAACCAGAGTGACCAGAAAGGATCCAACCAACCCTTGAGTTGAGCAGGACTAAGTTGGGTTCTGATTTCATCCGAACTTTTCCATCTTCCAAGATGTGGCCATAGTAATTGTTTCCAACAATCAGGTCAATGTCCATAGCACTCTCTTGGATGGCTCCAGGATCCGCCAGTTCGTATTGTTGCATTTCCTTCTGAACATCTGGATTGAATCTAGGAAACTTCAGGGTTCCAGAAAGGTGTTTGGCTGGGTAGATGTAAGCCTGAATTTCCATGTAGCTTCCATCCTTCAATTTCATCTCCAGGCTGGTATCTCGACACTCGATTGACTTGGTTGTCTCTGACCCAAAAATGTTGACTCCCATCTGGTTGACTTGGCCTTTAGGGAGATTCAGCTTGGAAGACAGGGATTCAGCCACATAACATTGGCTACATCCATTATCCAGAAGAACTCTGATCTTCATTTCCATTCTTGGATCAGTGGGGTTCCTGATGTTTACCATTGCTGTCTGCATTGGAGTCATCATCCTCAACTGAGGTGTCTCCTGGGATTGGCCAAAAGCAGACAGTTCAATCTCATCAGACACAGCTGCAGTAGCCCTGACAACTTCTTTCTTCTGTGTCTTCTGGATCAAATAGGGACATTGGGGGCAAATGCTGCGATGATGAGTTCGCTCTTTGCAGTAGAAGCATACCCTTCCAATGTTGCACATCCTGAGTGAATGGCCTCGCTTCAGACATCGGAAGCAGCAGTTCTCTTCTTGGATCTTGGCTGATCTTGCTTCCTTTGTGTTGAAACGCTTGCACTCATCTGTCCAGTGATTGCTGCCCTTGCAGTACCAACAGCCTTTCCAGCTTCTGGCTTGCATCATATTTCTTGATCCTTCTATTGCCGTCTTCATCTCATGCTGGTTTTCAGTAGCCACTAAGGTGGAAGCTGTTGATTCCTTGAAACTGCTCTCCCATGGCTGCTGTATCCTCTTTGGACTGGTAGCATTGGAAGTGGAAGTGGAAGACGTTTTCGGCTCTTTGTTCAACGCTTCCAACTTGTCTGTTTCTCTAATTACCCAGATGCAGTCATCCAGAGCTCTCCAGAACTCAGGAAAAGTCCACTTTGCTTCTCTGGGGTTCCTCCGCTGATTCATCTGGAGTAAAATCTGCCTGGGAAGCTTGGAGCTGACGATGTTGACAAGAATGTCTTGATCAATGTTCCTTCCAAGAGCTTCAAGGGTTTCCAAATGTAGTCTCATCTCTGTGAATGCCTTCTTTAGCTTCTCAGGATTGTTGGGTACTGCAGGAATCTGGTTCAACTTGCTGTAGGTTGCCCGAACTATATCTTCAGACTGGCCGAATTCCTCTTTAATGATCTGGATGGCTCTTTCATAGTTCTCGGGGGTAACCAGCATTCCACTGATGAGCTCTGCAGCTTTACCTTTCAGAAGGGATTTCAGATAGTTCAACTTGTCCAAAGCAGAGAGTTTGGGGTTATCATGGATAGCTGATTTGAACTGCCCCCAAAAAGCAGGAAATTCCAGCAAGTCTCCATCGAATTTCTTGAATTCCAGCTTGGGCAGCTTCACAGTTACAGACGTCTGAGTAGTCGCCTTTTCTTCTTCCTTTTTGATGTCCTGTCTTCGCAGATTGATGGCCTCAAGGAATCGGTTTTCTGACTGACGATTGCTATTCTCCAGTTTATCCATCATTTGAGCCATGGTTTGTTGGTTTGATTGCAGCATCTGCACCATTAGTCTTTCTTGCCTTTCAGCTTGTTCCTGAGCCTGTCTTTCTTGCTTTTCAGCTTGTTCTTTGGCCTGTTTTTCTTGCTTTTCAGCTTGTTCTTTGGCCTGTCTTTCTTGCTTTTCAGCTTGTTCTTGAGCTCGTCTTTCGGCTTCCTGATTAGACTGCCGAGCATCAGCCTGGGACTGCTGGTTCATTTGGAGTATCTGGGCCACCATTCTTTCTTGACTTTCTGCTTGCTTTGCCATCATCTCTTTCATCAGTACCAGGGTGGCGTCAAGTTGGGGAGCTGTGGCTTTGGCTCTTTCTTCTGGTGATTCATGCACTGTTTTGATTGGAGTCTCAGCATCTTTGGACTGGCAGACAATCTCCTTCTTCAGTTTATACCAGGCTTCTTTGTAGACAGCCATGAACTGGTCTTTCTCTTTATAGGCTGCCTCCATTGCTGGTGAGAGTCCTTCATCTTCCTTTTCTTCTTCAGCTCTGGCCGCATCTTTGGCTTCCAAAGCCTCAGTCCACTTGTTGAAGGCCTCACCATAGCTTTGATGGAGAGAGTCTATTTGGTCCCCTATCCCCCTTAGCTCAGAGACAGGGGCTTTCAAGTCAATGAGCTTACCTGCCATGTCCAGGGCCTCCTCCATTTCCCTCTTCTTCCCAGTGCAGCGCGATTTAAGCCCACCAATTGTCCTGTTAGAAGGCACTTGATCGGTCATCTTGGCCACAACTCTTTTCCTTGTTCTTCTTTCTTCTTATTGACCAATGTCCAGGGCAGCGCCAGTCACGTCAGCCAGCCACCGATCACGTCGGGCTCACCAGTTTTGTGGCGGTTGCGGACCACAAAAGTCTTTCAGGGCTTGTAGCCTTTTATCTCACTCCACTTAACAACAACAAGAAATAGCAGGAATAGTGTTGCTCAACAAAAAGAGCAGAGCACTTGACAATAGCAGTTAGCTTTATAGTAAGTAGAGAGAACAAAGTAGCTAACCAAAGAACAATAATAATCACTGGCAGACGCGCTACTTATATACTACAAGAGAAAATTCTAGAAAGTTTTAGAATATGACGTCATAACACATCATACGCGCCTATATATACAATGGCCAGAAAGTTCTAGAAAGCCCCGCCCACTGGCCAATAGCAGGCGAGGCACAGAATGTTCTAGAAAGAATAAAGGCGCGCCTATACTTTGTACATAGAAAGTTCTGGAAAGACGCGCCGACAATAAACAATTAGGCCACGCCTACTTAAATACGCGCCAACCAATCAGCACCCTAGAGAGTGTAAAGTTCCTACCGCCCTACAGTAGGCCTATGTATCGTGAGTATTCACGACACCTTTGCCTGCCTGCACTGCTGATGGAAAGAGGTCCAGAAAACATTCCTGAACTCCTGGGAATTTCCTGTCTTGCTGCCTATTAGTAGTGGAGACGGCGAGAACAAACAGTTGCATGCTTAGAACATAATTTTTCGCCAGAAAAATACTACTGTACAATACAGAATGGACTCTTTTTGACCAGCTGTGGATCGATCGAACTAAGACGGCCAGTGTTATGCTGTATTTGCGTGATTTCAGTGTCTGTTGCTAAAAAAATAAAGCGTTTTTGTAGTGATTTGCATAGAAGCAATGACAGCAAAATATTATGCTAATATTGGCAAATTATTTGCCAGGAGTGCATTCTGGCAAATTATTTGCCACTTTGTCACGGCAAAAATATTTGCCAAAAACATCTGCCGTTCTCGACAAATATTTGAATGTGACACTCACGGCAAAATTACGGCAGATATTCTGCCGCAACTGGGAAAATCTGGATTAGAGAGTAAGCGTACATAGAACACTCTCTTAGCAGTACGATGTCTCTTGCCAGGTATAGCAGCTATTCACAAATCGAGCATTCAGTAGTTGACATTACTTATGACTTTTTGGGTTAAATAAATTATAAATGCTTTACTAAAAGAAAACTGCATACAAAATTAGGACAAAGATACATAACATGTTCTAGTTTGTTAAGCAGTGTCTTTTTGCACTTTTAGAAACCGTCAAGCATGTGTGTAGGTGCAGGTGCATCAGTGTTGTGCCGAACAAAATTTTTCTGGATTTAGTTGGTAAAAGTTAGTTAAAACTTTTCAAATTTGAATTTACGACGTAAAACTTAGTAACTAAATTCGCTCTCTTCGTTTAGTAAGGTTGTCAAAAATTATTGGGTTACTTAGTTATGAGTTTAGTAAAAATAAACTATTAGAAATATGTGGGCCGTATCGTGAACCGATTAATAAAGTTATTAGGGTAATATCACAATTACCTCTAATACAGCGGCTATTAGGGTAACAGTGACAGCGATGGATTTTTTTCCGAAAAAACCTCGGCCTGTTTTTTTTTTCAGTTTTTTTCCGGTTTTTTCCCTGTTTTTTCTTAAACCGCGGAAAAAACTCCAGCCCAAGTTCTGAGTTTCCTAGACAGGTTTTATGATCAGGGATGCCTACCAAATTCAAACTTTGAATTTGATATGGTATGGTATAGTATAAAGTTAGCGATTTTAATTCCATATGGTATCGCATAGTATAAAGTTGGCGATTTGAATTCGATATGGTATGGTACGGTACTAGCTAATTCAATTTGAATTTGGTTGGTATGATTTTGGTATGAATTTGGTACAGTAGTGGTAGTTTGCTGTGATAATGTCATAGAAGCCTTTGGAAATTATGCTCAATCCACCGTTCTTGAGTTTTTTAGAATCAAAACATGCAGAAAGGATCGGTAAAATTTTTTGACGCATTTGAAAAGTGTCATAAATATAGTCAACAAGCTAGTACTAAAATGAAAAGGCCTTACCAAAATAATAATTCTAGTACTAAAATTATCTGGTAAAGGCGTTTGATTTTGGTATGGTATAGGTATGGTATAGTACATATAGAAGGAGCTGTTTTGAATTTGGTTTGGTATGGTACTAGTACTAAATTCAAAGATTGATTTTAGTACAATTTTGGTATGGTAGGCATCCCTGTTTATGATTCCTAACGCTTTCTAGCGAATTCCTCAGTCTTTTCAGAACAGAAATACACATGTTAAATAGGTATAAATCACGAAACTGACATAAAACAGTTCCTGACAGGCTCCATCAATAAACCCTATATGCAAATTTTCTTACAGCAGTTAGCATTTTTGTTTCATCATACCAAATTTCGTCTTTTCTGTTGTTTTCTGACAGTTTTGAGTCAGTATGGCCTATTTTACATCGCAAGAGTCCATTTTTTAATAGAAAAATGACATAAATTAGCTATTTTTGGTTTGAGTTTTTTCCGCGATTTATGTTTTTTTCCGACCGTTAGGAAAAAACCGGTTTTTCTGGGAAAAAAAACGGAAAAAAACACACCTCACATCACACCCTCCATTCAAACGTTCACCCTTCATTCATTTCTTAAGCTATGATCCCAACTCGCATATGGTTTTGTAGCTGGTCCAATGGCCTTTCACTTTCTGGTACTCCCGTTTCCAGATCATAGCTGGTTACCGAGATATTCGCCGAAAACTGCGAAATTTCCGCAAAATGCCACTCCGTTTTTTTCGATAAATCTTTATAACTTTTTGTGCAAAGGCCCTGCCAAGCTAATGTTTTAACAAAAGTTAGGTATGAGTTGGCCAAACAAAATGAGCCGCCCAAAGTGTGCAGTTTGGGGGGAGGGGGTGTTTTGGCCTCTCAAAAAACCTTTGTTTTTCACTACTGCTGTTCAATTTTGAGATATTACTGATCAAACAAAATTTGCATTAATATTCATATATCTCCAAAAGGAGTAACTATAGATTAAAACAAAGGCCATTTTTGAACAGGTAGGGTACACTATTGACTGACAAAAGGTTCCCTTCAGAAATGCATGAATGCTGAACATTTATTTCAGGATTATGGCTTCTCATGGCATGTTTCTTAATGAAACTTTGGAGGTCCATAACTTGCGACCGAGTGGCCATAGCGCAAACATATGATGATATTCTGAATTGTAGCTCAGGAGCAGTCAGATTAAAAAAAAAAACAGATGTTATTTTCGTAATCAGCGACAAAAACTACATTAACCCTTTGTGTCCCACCGATTTCTCGACATGTCGAGAAATCACTTGCTTGGCCATGTCGAGAAAAGTAGTTGCATGTCGAGAAAACAATTCCGCATGTCGAGAGAAAAAAGTTTCTCGGCACGGTTCTCGCCATTTTTAGCTCTTGGGCATGTGCCAAAATCGGCGCAGGCATTTGGCGTGCTGTGCGCTGATTCGTCGATGCACCCCTGAGCAGTTTAAAGGCAATCAACCGCCGTTGACTGCGCATGAGTGCCTGCACTATCTTCCACGTGTAACGGAGCACCGATTTTACTGATTGTAGTGCCATTCCGACAGAATCCAGAACTTTACTGCTCTGTTTTCCTATGCATTCTACCTTCTATGCCTAACAGAGCACAGATTTTACTGATGGGAGTGCCGTTTGGACCAAATAGAACTGTTTTGGTCAATATTCCTGTGGACTCCACTCTACCTCAGTAAGTTGATTTCTCTCAAACCGCAGTGCTGACTAAATTATGTAGCTAGATTTTTGGCAAGTAATTTTTTAGCAAATTTTTTTCAAATTTCAAACAATTTTGAACAAAAATGCTCAATGGGACGCTGAAGGGTGTTGTGGAAACACTCACACCCAACCCCAGCCGCTATGTGTGGGATGCAGCGATGCTCGACTTCTTAGCCAACTACCGCGCAACTCCTGGCAATTGTAGCCAGAGTCATGCCGAACTCATGTTTGGAAGGCATGCACGCTTGCCTTTCCAATTCACTCAACCAACTACTCAACCAACGCCTGCTGCCGCAAGACCTACACCTCAGACCAACACACTCACCACAAATACAAATAATTGAGCATGTAAATGAAACCGAGCATTTGCGATCCAAACTTTTGGAACGTGAGGACTTTTGGATCAAGACATTGGTTACAGCCAGGGATGTGAGGTGGGAAAAAACACCGGAAAAAAACTGTTTTTTTTCCGGAAAAAAACCGGTTTTTTCCTAAGGGTCGGAAAAAAACATAAATCGCGGAAAAAAACTCAAGCTAAAAATAGCTAATTTACGTCATTTTTCGTTTAAGAAATGGACTTTTGCTATGTATAATAGGCCATACTGACTCAAAACTGTTAGAAAAACAACAAAAAAGACCAAATTTGGCATGAAAAAACAAAAATGCAAACTGCTGTAAGAAAATTTGCATATAGCGTTATTTATGGAACCTGTCAGGCACAGTTTCATGCCTGTTTCGTGATTTATATCAATGTAACACGTGTATTTCTGGTCTAACAAGACTGAGGAAGGCGCTAGAAAGCGTTAGGAATCATAAAACCAGCCTAGGATACTCAGAACTTGGGCTGGAGTTTTTTTCCGCGATTTAGGAAAAAAACCGGAAAAAAACCGGAAAAAAACTGGAAAAAAACAGGCCGAGGTTTTTTTCGGAAAAATATACAACCCTGGTTACAGCCTATCCATTTGGTTTCAATGATATGATTATTGGTTTTGGAAATATTTCTTCTGGAATCAACCCTATGGATAACAATAAGCATCCTTATTTCAAAGGTAAGACACCAAGACAAGAACGCAGCCATGGTAAACAACACAGAACTAGTAGGATAGTGCACACAAACATAGTTGAAATAACAAAAACTATACTACAAACCAGGGTTGTATATTTTTCCGAAAAAACCTCGGCCTGTTTTTTTCCAGTTTTTTTCGGTTTTTTTCCGGTTTTTTTCCTAAATCGCGGAAAAAAACTCCAGCCCAAGTTCTGAGTATCCTAGACTGGTTTTATGATTCCTAACGCTTTCTAGCGCCTTCTTCAGTCTTTTCAGACCAGAAATACATGTGTTACATAGATATAAATCACGAAACAGGCATGAAACAGTCCCTGACAGGCTTCATCAATAAACTCTATATGCAAATTTTCTTACAGCAGTTTGCATTTTTGTTTATCATGCCAAATTTGGTCTTTTCTGTTGTTTTTCTAACAGTTTTGAGTCAGTATGGCCTATTATACATCGCAAAAGTCCAATTTTGGTGAGAAAAATGACATAAATTAGCTATTTTTAGCTTGAGTTTTTTTCCGCGATTTATGTTTTTTTCCGACCCTTAGGAAAAAAACCGGTTTTTTTTCCGGAAAAAAAC
Organism: Sabatieria punctata; assembly: GCA_030248155.1. Taxonomy (NCBI): domain Eukaryota; kingdom Metazoa; phylum Nematoda; class Chromadorea; order Araeolaimida; family Comesomatidae; genus Sabatieria; species Sabatieria punctata. The sequence goes on from JASANB010002222.1 coordinate 104,719, forward strand.
GGAAAAAAACACCGGAAAAAAACACACCTCACAACCCTGCTACAAACAAAGAACCTACGAGAAATATATGTGTATCGCTCACACATCGTGATATTCTTAAATGTTTAGATCATTATTATAAAAGAGGTTTTGCGCTTTTAGGAACAAAATCTGAGCTAATATTACAAGCATATTTTGCAGGTTATTTCAGGCCTAAAGAACAAATGTCACAGCAAACCAAGCGATGCTTTACATTAAATTTCCCAAATAAAGGAATGGAACAAATTAAAATTCATACCATTTTTAAAGACAAGTCTCTATTGAGATTGTTGCCTATAGATAGCAGTAAATTAGGCCATGTCTTAGTTAGTTATAGATATCAGCCACCTATTAGTCTCCAACTTTGCAACTATAATAGGGAATTAAAAAATCTTGACTTTGACCGGTTGAGTGCTATCTTTTCACGTGATTGTGAATGCTCCAATTCACCATATATATATCCACCAGCCAAACACATTATAACAGGTGATTTGGATATTGTAGACTGTGCATTTCTACGCTTGCTTTACTCCAAAGGAGCTAAATACAGAGAACCAAAATCGATTTGTTTCAAAGAGATTTGTTATGAGGTTAACACTGCGTTAGAAAACTTTGTGGCTAGGTTAGCACAATGGTACAAGATACAAAAGGAAAGCTTTATACAATTCACCCAAAAATTTATGCAAATTATAGACAATAGAATTGCTTATCACAAAGATCGTAATAGCAACAAAAGGCAACAAATTCAAAAAAATTGCAATAAACTACTTATTAAAACAGAGTTGAACAAACTACACCAAAAATATATAATTACACCAGCAGATAAAGCCTCCAATAATTACATATTTATTTGTAAAAAATATTACATGTCAATCATGTGTAATGAATTAGGGATTAATGTTAACACAGTAGGAAATTATAAACCAGTTATATTAGGCAATGACATTTATAAACCAATCAGTATTAATAGAGAAATCCTTATCAGTCGACATGTACAAACTACTGAAAATTACAAACAAAAAGTTGAAGATCATGACAAAACTATTCCTATTTTGTTTTTACCAAAACTACACAAAACGCCATACAAATTCAGGTTTATAGCAGGTGCAGCTAAATCCTCTACTAAAGCTATTTCGGTTTTAATGAAGAAAGCACTCCAATTTTTAGAACAACACTTCGAAAAATATTGTAACACCATCAAGGAAAGAAAAGGAATTAGCTGCAGATGGTCTATCAAAAGTAGTTTGGATGTATTTAATAACTTTGCAAAATCTAACAAATGTTTAGAAACTATTCTAACTTGTGATTTTGCTAGTTTGTTTACTGGCATTAAGCAGAGTGACATCAAGGAACAAATTTTCTTTCTTATAGACTTGTGCTTTAAGAATAGTGACAAAGATGCACTTGCACCCTATAAGGCCTTTTATACAAACAATTACAATTTAAAGAACTACACTGTATTGAATAAACATGAGTTAAAAGAGGGTATTAGATATTTGGTGGATGAAACATATGTCTGTTTTGCGGGCATAATTTTTCGCCAGATTTGTGGCCGTCCCATGGGAGGTGCGGTCTCACCGTTTTTAGCGAATCTGACACTTTCCATGTTTGAGTTCCGCTACCTGTCCAAGAACGAAAATTATACCATGTCAAAAAAGTTGGGTTTGACAGTGAGGTATGTTGACGACATACTCAGTGTCAATTGTTCCCAGTTTAATGAAATAGCTAAAAAGATTTACCCAACGAATCTTTTACTGGAAAAAACATCTGCCAAAACAAATGAATGCAGCTTTTTGGATTTACAAATTAGAGTAGGTAACGAAATTAGGGTGAAGCAGGGGGGGTCGCACGACGGACTTTTCCAAAATATGATGGGCGCCACTTCGTCAAGCGCCTATAACTTTTGAAGGAAAAGGGGCACAGGAATGGGCCTTCCAGCATTCGACGTGGTTTGCGGCGAGCTTTCAAACACAATAACTCCAGCCTTTTTATGTCTATTGGTTGGCGCGAAATTCAAATTTTTCTGCTTAGCAAAAGTAGTGCCGATGCAACATCTGACAAACGTGCGCACCGTTCTGGCGCCCTTCAAGCTAGAGGGCCAGCTAATGGCGCATTCCACAGATAATTGCGTGGGCAATCCAGCCGTGGAAGCTTCATTGTTCTGCGGGCTCATACGCCAGAACGGCGACCATTCAAAAAGTGGGTCGAAAATGGTGCATTTTCTGACTGATTTTTCGACAGGTTTTGATGGCTGTCGCCCATACACTTGCTCTAATCGCGACGGCTCACCCACCAAACGATAGCTAACAATCTCAGGATTCCGAAACTGTACTCAGATTTCCGTTTCGTACCTGTTTTATGCCTCTTTTTGCCCAGCAACTGTGCATTGGTCAGCAACCCTCAATTATAGCTCCAGAAAAACATGCAAATTTCTGAGAACTGAGGATGAAATTTCAACATGTCTTGAATACGATTTGTAGAGCGGACTGAGAGCTTTCGATCGGTATAGTGCATGACCTCCCAGCATAGAATTTTCTTCTGAGGTCTTTTGCATTTTTGGAATTTGTCTGGTTTTTATCATCGATTTTACGGGGTATTCGGCACATAACTCTTTTGTATGAGCACGTAGGGCAATGGGTGTGCCACCATACGATGGCCCGCGTCCGTGCGCATTCGGCAGTGTGCAACAAGATAGGCTGCGGTCACTGTGTGGGGTGCACCTGGCCGAAATGTTCCGGCCGTTTGGCTTTTTCAACTACTTCTTGGCAGTTTTTCTGGTAGGCTGAACTAATGATTGAACACTGCACGTCGATTTATCCATAGAATGATTGGTTGGATGCTAAGGATTCCGAAAATGTAACTATCGTTCCGTTTCGTAGCTGTTTCACGCACGTTTACCCTGATATGCTGCCCTGGCCTAAAAACAGTCACCACAAACACTGCAGAAATGCGCGAATTTCGGAGAAATGAGGACGAAATTTCAACATGTCTTGAATACGATTTGTAGAGCGGACTGAGAGATTTCGATCGGTATAGTGCATGACCTTCCAGCATGAAATTTTCTTCTGAGGTCTTTTGCATTTTTGGAATTTGTCCGGTTTTTATCATCGATTTTACAGGGTATTCGGCACATAACTCTTTTGTATGAGCACGTAGGACAATGGATGTGCCACCAAACGATGGCCCACGTCCGTGCGCATTCGGCGGTGTGCAAGATAACAGGCTGCGGTAACTGTGTGGGGTGCGCCTGGCCGAAATGTTCCGGCATCTGGCTTTTTCGACAACTTCTTAGCAGTTTTTCTGGTAAGCCGAACTAATGATTGAACACTGCACGTCGATTTACCCATAGAATGATTGGTTGGATGCTAAGGATTCGGAAAATGTGACTAGCGTTCCGTTTCGTAGCTGTTTCACGCACTTTTACCCCGATAAGCTGCCCTGGTCTAAAAACAGTCACAGCGAACACTGCGGAAATGCGCGAATTTCGGAAAAATGAGGACGAAATTTCAACATGTCTTGAATACAATTTGTAGAGCAGACTGAGAGCTTTCGATCGGTATAGAGCATGGCCTCCCAGCATAAAATTTTCTTCTGAGGTCTTTTGCATTTTTGCGTTTTGTCCGCTTTTTATCATCGATTTTACTGGGTTTTCGGCACGTAACTCTTTTGTCTGAGCACGTAGGGCAATGGGTGTGCCACCAACCGATGGCCCACGTCCGTGCGCATTCGGCAGTGTGCAACACGGCAGGCTGCGATCACTATATGTGGTGCGCCTAACCGAAATGTTCCGCCGGTCTGGATTTTTTTACTACTTCTTGGCAGTTTTTCTGGTAAGCTGAACAAATAATTGAACTGCGCGTCTATTTACCCATAGAATGAATTGATTGGATGCTAAGGATTCCGAAAATGTGATTATCGTTCCGTTTCGTAGCTGTTTCACGCACTTTTCTCCCGATATGCTGCCCTGGTTTCAAAATAGTTACCGCGAACACAGCGGAAATGCGCGAATTTTGGAGAACTGAATAGAAAATTTGAAAATGTGGCCAATAGGAAGTGTAATTATTGCAGAGTCCTTCTGATTGGTGGGTAATTTTGAAATGTCACCCGCTTGTTGCTTCAGAAACAGAAGAGGCGTATCATGCATATTTCAGTGTTAGTCTGCAATTGTCTCATCTTATCTTGATATTTATGGTGGGTAATTTGATGATATTAAGGTCAGAGTAGCCTTTATAAGTGACAACAGAGCTGGGCTCTTCATTCTGTTCTGCTCCTATTGCCTCTACATTGTACCTCTGCCGAAATGAGTGCCCAGGTGATGACTATGCCCTTCATTTTTGTTTGTGCTGTTGTCAATGTGCTCCTTTCTGATGCGGCTATCCCTGTGCTACTTGCTGAATGACTTACCTTGATGTTTATTAGTCTTCAAGGCAACATCCAGTATGCACAAATGGCATGTCACCAGAGGAGTGTGCGCTGTACTTTTTCAGCTTTATTTTCAGTAGTGTTCCGACGATATCAAAATTCGTCGATATTCGATATCGATATCGATATCGATATTTTCAACTCAATATCGATCGATATCGACATCGATATCGATATTTATAGTTATGCAAGAAAATCTCAAGATTTGAAAGAACAAACTGCTCTCACTGGTTATCAGTCAAGCACTGATGCAATCAGCGGTCTGATGTAAATTAAGTAGAGAATCTAAGAAAGGTAGTTGCCCTTCTGAAGCCCTTCAATGAAAAGGTTGACCCCTCAGGCCGATGCCCCACCCTCATTAGGCATAAATGAGCTCAGACAGAATAGCTGTATTTTATCTTATTTTAATCACAAATAGGACACAATCCTTGATTTTAGTAGAAAATCGGACTTTTTGCCATCCTTTCAACCACCCATCAGCCGTCGTTACCTCGCCAGGATTTAAAAATTTACCACCCGTCAGCCGAAATGCTAGCCCATGTCTGCTTCTGCCCTCCTGCTTCAAGTGTGTACAGTAGAGTGAGCAGGTCTTCATTGTTGCTGCAGACATTTAAGAACCTAACTGTTGCTGTCTGAAAGCTGAGAATGCCAAGAAATTGACGTTTCTGAGAGCAATCATGCAACTGTTAGGTTTTGACCACTATTCCAAGGAAATAAACTTGGTGTCAGTTCTGTTTTTTTCCTACTTTTCAGGACAAAAAATATCGAAAATATCGATGCAAAATATCGCGATATCGATATCGATATCGATATTGGAAAAAGGGTCGATATATCGACTTTTCGATATCGATATCGATATATCGTCGGAACCCTAATTTTCAGTGGTGCCTCTGCTGACGAAGCCCGAACCACTGAACTGTTGCTCAGGTCCAGAGTTTACGGGCGAAACCTGGGAACAGCATCATTCGGCTGATCAGTTATTTTGCTTTGCCTGAGTTATTGAAAACTCGGGGGTTTTATACCTGTGAAGCCTAGAATGAAATCGTCCTGCCTACAGATCTGCTATCTTTTTGCTCTATATACTCTATATAGAGTAATCAGATGGTAGTGATGATTGGGCGGGGCTTGAGCATGCATGTCGCTGGGTTTTTCCGTGGGGGGGACCTTTTTGAAATCCCAAATAAGGTTTTGGGACCAAGTCCAAAGTGGGTTTTGCGACCTTTTTTTGGGGTCCAAAGGTGGGTTTTGTCGACCTTTTTTGGGGTAAAAAGTGGGTTTTGTCGACCTTTTTTAGGGATTCTGGGGCGAAAAATGGCTTCAAACCCCTATTTGGACCAAAAAAAGCCTTTAAAACCCTGTTTTTGCATTAAAAATGCCTTAAAAACCCTGTTCCGGTTGAAAAAAATGCCTTAAAAACCGAATATTGAAGCAACGAATGTAATAAAAAGCTGTTTTGCGCTCAAAATACGTATTGAATATGAGTTTCAGCGATAAAATACTGATTGAAATGCGATATATTGACTAAAAATAGTTCACAGAACTCTAATTTCAATTCTGAGGCACGCGCAAAACCCTGTTTTGACTTATAAGATTACTAAAAAAACCCTATTTAGTGATTTGAATGCAGTTCTTAAACCCTGTTTAGGGTTTCTAATCAACCTAAAAGTAACCTGAAAACCCTGTTTAGGGTTTCAAAGTAGCTTAAAAACCCTAATCATGGTTTAAAAGTAACCTGAAAACCCTGTTTAGGGTTTAAAAGTAGCCTAAAAACCCTAATCATGGTTTAAAAGTAACCTGAAAACCATACATGTAACAGGTCATCCGCCGATGGGGGGAGGGGGGTGGGCACTAAAAAACGCTCAAAAATCGAGAAAAATCGCAATTTTTGGCCTAAAAATCGCCAAAAATCGCTAATTAGGGCTGAAATACAGCTTAAAAGTGCTGTTTTGCAGGCAATTTTGGCAATTTTTGTGTGTGAAAGTGTAAAAAATTGCAAAAATTTGCTCGAAAATTTACTTGCCAGAAAAATCGGAGGGGGGGGGGTCGGTGAAATCTTCTCGGGGGGGGGGGGGTCTGGCCTAAGTCGGGTGGGGGGCCACACCCCCCAGACCCCCCTGTTACATGTATGCTGAAAACCCTGTTTAGGGTTTCTAAGCAGTCAAAAAACCCTAATCAGGGTTTGAAAGTAACCTGAAAACCCTAATCAGGGTTTCTAAGCAGTCTAAAAACCCTATTTAGGATTTCCGACCCTTACAAAACCCTGTTTTGGGTTGTATGGCAGCCGAAAACCCAATTTTGTGCTGCAGAATGTATTGTCTGGGCTAAAATTTTCTTTACTTTGGAATCCAAAAGTGGGTTTTCAGGTCCCCCCCAAAAATCCGCTGGGGGGGACTTTTGCCGAAAAATCGGGCTTGGGGGGGCGGCCCCCCCTTTACCCCCCCCCCCCCCCAACGACATGTATGGGCTTGAGTGCGGTGTTGGTGTTTCATGTGTTTGTACTTTACATAGCGATTTGCTTAGCATTTAAGTCCTTGCTAAACATTATTGAAAAATATTTTCTTCCAATGAGGATTACGTGCAGCGACCTAACGGCCCGGCCAGAGGTCATGGGACTCCACGTGCTAGAACGCCACCGCAGCAGCTGACTCCTCAGTCAGCCACACCATTCTACACGCCGCCACAGCAACGCTGCAATTTGCGAGACCGGCAGAAGATTAAGGCTCCGAGACGCCTGATTGATGATCTGTGTGATGTTGCTGTGTGCTCTTAGTTTTTGGTACCTGCCGGCAACATCACCCTCTCATTTCGAGGAGGGGGGTGGTGTCGTGTGAGTGCGTGTATGAGTGCGTATTTGCTTAAGCATTTTAGGTGCGAGCGATATTATCATAGAGCGGTGTGTCCACAAGGCTGTCACCCCTCTGGTGTAAAACATCTCTGCTGTAACTGGCAGGTTAGCGAGACTGGTCCGCTACCGGCCAGTGTGTGCGTAATTGTACCCTCTCTGCGTGTAGCCGTTTGTTACTCTTTCTAATTGTTATTAAAAGACGGCCGTCCTTACTGCTCTCATGGCTTGTTAGCACCGTGCTGCAAATCGAACCGCACTCACGCGCCAACTACAACCACTCGCGCCCACCGTGTCATGTCTGACGCTAGAAATACCGAAAAAAGAGGCTATATTATGGTACTGTGTTAGTTAGCTATTGGTTAACTGGGAACGAGCGGTTAAACCACTAATAGTACATATACTGGACCTCATACATGTACTAGGGGGGTTGGGGGTTACCCCCCTGCTGGAAAGGCCAACCCCCACTCACCTCCCCCCGAGACAGGTTAAATGACCCCCTCCCCGACCAAAAAATACAAGTACTAGTAATGCCTCCACTATTAACAAACTGGGTCAGAAATCGCTAATTTTTAGCCTAAAATTCACTTGAAAAGCCTTTGGAAACCTAATTTGGCGTTTCCACTGCTGATATTTAAGAAAAATCGGTGTTTTAGGAAGCCCTTTTTGTCATTTTTTGCTTGTTTTTAGCTTTAAACCGCTATTTGGCAGCTTAAAATAGGGATTTTTAGCATCCTTACTGAAAAAAACGTGTTAAAAACGCATTTCTAGGCGTTTCGGAGCTTTTCGAAATTTGGAACCCCCCTCCTGGGCGAACCCCCCCCTCGACCCCCCCCCCCACCTGAGGGAAACCCCCCCCCTACCGCACTCCCCCAGGTCGGCCCGGAGCTGTTACATGTATGCTGGACGTCTATTACTGGTTCCGCGATTCACTATTATTGAGCGTTTTAATAGTTATTACCCTAATAGCACTATTATTAGTGCTTTCGCGATAGGGCCCCTGATTATTAAGGAGCAGTGTTAAGTTAAGCCAAAACTAGACCAACGCTTTGGTCAGAGAAGTAAAAATCCTTCAAATTCGATATTTTGGAAGGATATCGTAATAGAATGTGTTTCTGCATGCCCAAAAATGAAAAATTACACAGAAAACATTGTGATCAAAGGGAATTTTCCATAATAATAGTTACTTGCCACAAGAATGTGTTGAAAAGAATTAGAGTACCCAGTTATGTTAGAAAGCGGAAACTAACTTGGCACTTGGTCCAGTGCATCATTGTATGAAATATAGTCGTGTCCTGCCATAATTCCACCAGGTCGTAGTTTAGGCCAGAACCACGACAGCTGTGGTTTCACATTGCAGTAGTCATGTTCTGCGTCAATGTAGATGAAATCAAGAGAAGCATCGGGAAATTGATTCAGCACATCTGCAGCTTTTTTCTTAATAAATGTAATGTGCATCTCCCATGGCTTTAAACGCTCTACTGCCATGTCATAACGGGAAGATCCTGTCATCCCAACCATGGTGCCTACCCAAGGATCAACCAGGTACAGGTGTTGACATGAGCGCCACGATTGTAGCAAAGCCTTGGCATAATGACCCCTGTCCACACCAACTTCTAATCCCGATCCTTTAAGTCCTAACTTCTCAAGAAGACTGCCGATTTGATATCGATTTTTTGGCGGTACTAAGAATGAACTGTTCAAGTTCTGTGCAGTCGTTCCAAAGTTGAGATCAACGTCATCTGCATTATTTTCACATATTGCAAGATTCTGCAAACCGCACTCACGAAGGTAGTGGATGATAATGTACCTGATAATGTAAGCTGCTATTACTGACGCAACATAAAGAAGAACTATTTTTTTAACCATAGATTTGTGATTCATATTTTCTTGTTTCTTGTACATCATGCAACTTGCAACTGAGGCCCAAACAAAATGGTTTTGTCGCCTTGGTTCAATTGATATCCAGAGCCAGTCAGCCAAATAGCTGTCTTAATTCCCCTTTAACCAAATTTATTGTTTAGCTAAGTTCTTTGAAAAGTCGGAGAACTTTAACACCTCAGCCTGAACTGATCGCTCACACTTGTAGAACCTGAATGAATGGCAGAATTAGCCTAAGGTCAAGCCACCAAGGGCGCACGCAGTATACAGACTGTCATCCACTCAATGAATGAAGCCATAATCATCATAAATACTTGTAATACAGCATGGGCCAAAACATGTGCAATCAAATTTTCTGAGTTCATCGAAACAATTCCATATCAGTCAGTTGTTTACCGTCTATCACCCATATGCACAATTAGAGCGGAAGCGTGTTTTCCTCCCATGTTCAGTGTTATTTTTGTTTCTCCAACATGTGGTTGTGGATTGGGATCAGAAGAGAAGGCTTGCGCTGGAGCGCTATAACCCTTTCGAAATCAACGATTTTTTTAGCTTATCTAATGCACTGTTTCATTCTGACTTTATGCCGCTACTTTCCATTAGATTACTTGTTGATACACTTAGGGAAGGGATAGGCCAGAAAATTATTTTTTGTACTAGTATGCAAATTAACCTTGTGCAAATGACCAACTTTTGAACGTAATGGAAAATTTCTGGCTTTCCAACAGGTTCACGATCCATTAGGTTGTTTCCAGATTGTCTTGGTTTACTGCAGTAAACTGCTAGACTGAAAGTTATTCTTTGAACCATTTCAACTGCAAGCGGCATCTGAACATCTAAAACCACAAATTTTTAGTTAGCGATTGGTTGAAGAAAACGCGTTTCGGAGGGGGTCTGAAATAGCTTTCCGATACATCTGAAACAACTTTCCGATATGTATACCATCTTTTTTTTTAGGTTTCCCATAGGTTGGCCATCTACACCACCATGTGGATTTTTAAATTTTGTATCCAATATGAATGCGAAAATTAGAAGAAATATGGAAACAAATACTAAAATTAAATGCAACCAATACAAAAGTTTTATTTTCGTTATGAATTTTAAGAGTCAGTCTCTGGACCAATCGAGTTTTAGTATTCAGACCCAAAATTGAAACTTTGGCCTAGAGAGCTGTAAGTTGGTACACTAATACATATCGATAGGTTATGTAACCACCGCAAAGGATTTCCCGATTCGACGCTCCACGCTCGAGATACAGCCGTCTGAAAATCGGCTCGCTTAACTATGGGACAAAAATTTCGAACTTGAATTTCTTTCCTGCTAAAACCAGTTGGGACCTAGAATTTGGAGATTTTACGTAACTTTTAGAGTACTTTAAGAATTTTTGGTCGGTTTTCGATTTTGACGAAAAAAATTTTTTTCGACCCCCTTCCCGCCCCCCTAGCTCGTCTGGAACCCCCCTATATGGGTTTTTTATTTCAGATTATTGTAGCGCCATTTGTTGGCTACAGATCGGTGCCAAGCACGATAGCCCACGGCCCGGGGTTTTGGAGTAAATTGACTTCAAATGGCTGAAAATCGCATTTTTTTCCAGTTTTACTGTGGAACAAAATTTCGAACTTGAATTTCTTTCCTTCTAATAACAGTTGGGACCTAGAATTTGGGGGTTTTACGTAACTTTTAGAGTACTTTAAGAATTTTGGGTCGGTTTTCGATTTTGAGGAAAAAAATTTTTTTCGACCCCCTTCCCGCCCCCCTAGCTCGTCTGGAACCCCCCTATGTGGGTAATTTTATTTCAGATTATTGTAGCGCCATTTGTTAGCTACAGATTGGTCATAGCACGATAGCCCGCGACCCGGGGTTTTGGAGTAAATTGACTTCAAATGGCTGAAAATCAGATTTTTTCCAGTTTTACTATGGGACAAAATTTGCGATTTTCAGCCATTTGAAGTCAATTTACTCCAAAACCCCGGGCCGTGGGCTATCGTGCTTGGCACCAATCTGTAGCTAACAAATGGCGCTACAATAATCTGAAATAAAATTACCCACATAGGGGGGCTCCAGACGAGCTAGGGGGGGGCGGGAAGCGGGTCGAAAAAATATTTTTTCGTCATAATCGAAAACCGACCAAAAATTCTTAAAGTACTCTAAAAGTTACGTAAAATCCCCAATTTCTAGGTCCCAACTGTTTTTAGCAGGAAAGAAATTCAAGTTCGAAATTTTTGCCCCATAGTTAAGCGAGCCGATTTTCAGACGGCTGTATCTCGAGCGTGGAGCGTCGAATCGGGAAATCCTTTGCGGTGGTTACATAACCCATCGATATGTATTAGTGTACCAACTTACAGCTCTCTAGGCCAAAGTTTCAATTTTGGGTCTGAATAAGGCAAAGGGCCAAAACTCGATCAGTTCAGAGACTGACTCTTAAGAGCCACATTTTATAAAGCAGGGGCGGGTTGTGGAACATGAAAAAATTTGACCTATAGTGTTTATGTGATAAATGGATAGGTCTATTGTAGGTAAGTTGTAAAAGTAAGGATTGTGCAGCACACCTTGTGGCTGCTGAAAAATCTGTAAAAAGTAAAAAGAAGTATTTTTGAACTGTTGCTCGGGACTAACCAATGTTGGATGTGTTGCATTTTTTCCTTACCCTTACCACCTCAACCTTCTCTCCAGTCTGCTATGTCGTTGAATCGTACTCCACTACCAAAGAAACTGACGGATTTGTCTCTTCTTGGGAGCCTCCCAATGATCGGCTCCCTACTCTCGCAATGTGTCAAGTGTAAGAAAAGCGTGGAACTGTTCCCATGTGCTTTTTGTGATAAGAAAATCTGTCTGTCTTGTGTCTCGGGCACAGAGACCACTGAACTTTCGGTGAATTAGAAGGATTTACTTCTGGCGGTTTTCAAGTCTGCCTCGGTGCAGATTCACTGCACTACTTGCATTCGTCCGAACTTTGCTGAGTTGTTGAAACGTGTGGAACAACTAGAGACCAGAAACAATGAACTGGTAATGCGGCTGAATGCAAAAAACGACTTGGACAGTTCGCAACCCTGCTCTCCTCTGGACAACAAAGAGTGGCTAGAATGGGTGGTGAAGGTGGCTACGGAAGCGGCCACCAAGGCCGCCACTGAGGCAGCACGGGAACAAATCGAGAAGCAGTAGAGGTGTGGCGGCTGGTCTGCTCGCGAGCGGCGACCTCTGCCTGGCCGCTCTGACCTTGTGTGTAATACACAGTGCCCAGCCTACGCTTTTTGTGCCTCTCAAAATGACCAACTGTTTTTATTGCCAAGACAAATGCGCATATGGTGATGCAAATCCCTCTCTGTTATGCTCTTTCTGTGACCGTTGCTTCATTTGCAAGGACTGTTTTGGCAGAGGTTTACTTGGCGTTGCGGCTTGCTATCAGGAGGCGATGATCGATCGAATCATTCGGTCGATTGGCTCCTCGGACAATAAGGCTCTTGCCATGTGTTGTGCGGACTGCCATGGAAAAGTGAAACAAAACCAAGCGCCGAAGAAGGCAGTCGACCAACTTGACCTGGCGTTGCTTTTGGAAAAGACTGAAGTCTTGTCTACTCAGCTGACCAAGATCACTGCCGACCTGAATCAGCTGTCGAATTGTGTCGATAGCAAAAAGACCTATGCCTCCGTGCTACGGACTGCTAAAAACGGACTACCTGTCCCCAACCCAACAGCATCGTATGACAAAGCGCACTCTGAGCTTGTGCGCATTTGTGACTGGGAACGCGAAATGCGAGAACGACAGCGACGTGACCGGAACATTGTGATTAACGGCTTGGTCACCAATCAGACGGACAGCAAAGACGTCACTACAAGGGTAAAGGACATTTTCTCTGATCTTCAGATTGACCATTCCAAGATTGCTAACATTCGGACTCTAAATTCTGACAAGGCTGGACGGAGAGTGGTTGTAGAACTGAAGGACTCTGCTACAAAGACGGCTATTCTAGCCAGGAAGCGCGCCGTGCTACTGGAGAAGCCGCAGTATTCGACCGTGTATATTGGCGTTGACTTGACTCCTTGGCAAGCCAAAAGAGCATTCGATTTGCGAAATGAACTGCGTGATCGGCGTGACAACGGCGAATCTGATCTATTCCTTGACTACCGCCTACTCAAAATCAGGAGTGCAAAGGCAGCGCCTCCCATTTAGTTGTTTCTTGTTATATTCTAGTATTGGCTTGCTTGTGGCTATAGTGGTATTTGTGCTGGATTTTGGTTTATTTAGCTACATCTAGTTTGTTTTATAGGCTCTCATAATAGGTCATCAGTGGCGACTTGAGGGCCTGTTGCCCAACTCTTGCAGGGTAGCGAATAAACTTGACTTGACAGTCTAAGAGAAAACAACTTGGTTGTGATTGGCTGGCCGGAGAGTGAGCAGAACGATACCAATCAGGCCGCCGCTGTCAGAAAGAAAGTAGAGGAGTATTGTGAGGCTGTGGGTGTGCCTAAAGACTGTGTAGAGGCAGTGTTCAGAGATGGACGGCATCAGACTCAAGGGCGCATCATCAAGGTCTGCTTTAAAGACCACAACCAGCACCACCGGCATACCTTCTTATCAAGAGCTACTGCAATTAGATAGTTGCATCGAAACTTTCGTGGGTATGTGTGATCTTCATCCAAAACACACACAATGGTCTTTCGCTACTCGAAGGTCACACACGACACAACAGACGCTAAAATTTCCTGAGAAATACAGTTCAGTTTTTAGCTGTATTTCAGCCAAATAAGCGCTTTTTACGATTTTTAGTCTAAAGTTGCGATTTTTGTAAATATTTTTAGTACTATACCCCCAGGCTGAACTCAGACCCCAATCCACTGCCCATTTGGCGGCTTCGCAGTTGCATCTATGTGCAACCCCATTCACAGGGATACCACCGTAACATCCTAGTGGCACTTTCTTCGGACTTTTTGTGTAAGTCTGACGTTTTTGCTAATGGTAAGCCAAAACCACTTGGGTCAACTGGCAAAGCCCCCTTCCATTATTCAAATAGTACACATGCTTCAGAGATAGGTTTTTGTGTTGTTACTACCGTATTCAGCCTAAAGGATGCTCATTTATGGCAGAAACACGTAAAACAATAAGCAGAAGGGGGACTTAAGTGTACTTGAGTCATGTAGCACTGGGAGCCAAAAAGGCTCAAGGTGACTTGAGCCCTTTTGGCATGAGAATCTGTGTGACTCAGCGTTGAGCCAAGTCCTGCCACACGCACATTGATAGAGTTTCCGAAAATAACAAATGCTCATTATCAGCGTAAGCAAATAAGCTGGCCAATGGTACAGAAAACCCAAATTCGACATTTTTTGACTTGAGCCCTTTTGGCACCACAACGTCGAACAGTCATTGCATAAGTTGTATAGAAAATATCCAACTGATCAGAATTACCGCAACTGATTACACGCTGCTTCGGAGTCTAGGCATTTAAAGCGTAGGGACGAGTACTTAAAGGAGTGTAAGATTTTGGAGTCTAAATCTGATAGAAAATTTTGGGCTTATGTTAAATCAAAATTGACATGTAAAACGGAAGTACCCGCTTTGATTGGTGATGCCGGCAACATAATTCTGGAACCTGTTGAAAAAGCTTCTGAGTTTAATAAGTTTTTTGCCTCTATGTTTGTTAGAGATGATGGAATACTAATTACTGCCATCGCCCCACATGATAATCGATTGAGCAGGATACATATCAATGAACAGAGGGTCTTTGAGCACATTTTAATGCTTGAGCCTAAAAATTCCTCTGGGCCGGATGGTTACCCACAGTTTTTTATCCGAAATATTGCTTCAGTAATTGTGAAACCATTGGAAAGTTTATTTAATTTTTCTTTTGCTTCTGGCGTGGTGCCAAATGATTGGAAAACGTCCAAAATAGTTCCTATTCATAAGAAGGGGGTTTTGTCAAGTGTTAAAAATTATCGTCCAATTAGTTTACTTTGCGTTTGTAGTAAGGTTGTGGAATCAATTGTAAGGGAGGAGCCAGTCACTTTCCTGAAGCATAATAATATAATCTCGGAAGCCCAGCACGGCTTTTTACCTAAAAAGTCAACCGTTACACAGCTTTTTGGCTTGTCTAAATGAATGGACTGAAGGTATTGACAGTAGAAAAGTTCTCAACATTATTTATTTGGATATAGCCAAAGCTTTTGATAGCATCTTGCATCCAAAACTTGTTAAAAAGTAAATTAAAATGGGTGTTGCGGGATCTGTTTTGGCTTGGTTGGACAATTATCTTAAGAATCGTTCTCAGTTTGTATGCATAGATGGTGCACTTTCAGGAAAGTGTCCATTCACTTCAGGGGTGCCTCAGGGGAGTTTACTACCCCAGTTTTATTTTTGATATACAGGGTGTGTCAAAAAAAAACAACCCAGCAGAGTTTTTGCTGTAGCAACCGCAAATCTGAACCGATTTGAATGAATCCTGCTTTAAATGAAAGATAAATAAATTCTTGAAAGACTGGTGAAGGCCCTATTAAGATACGATGCTTAGTTCCTGAGATATTTTCCTTCAAACTCAAAACAGAGATTTTGGCAGTGAACAAGAGCGATTCCGTTGCACTTCACAACAAAACGGATTCCTACTGCTGAGGGGCAACAAGACTTTTACAAATGAAGTAACCAAGCATGTGTGGCACCAGAAAAACCTCGTTGCGTTAGCCCTGAGCAGTAGGAATCGGTTTTATTATGAAGTGCAACAGAATAATAAAAATCGCTCTTGTTCATAGCCAAAATCTGTTTTGAATTTGAGTGCAAATATCTCAGGAACCAAGCATCATATCTTAATAAAAGCTTCACCAATCTTTCAAGAATTAATTTATCTTTCATATAAAATAGGACTCACTGAAATCGGTTGAGATTTGCGGCTGCTACAGTAAAAAATCTGCTGGGTTGTTTTAATCTCTGTTGTGCACTGCCAAAATCTCTGTTTTGATTTTGAAAGCAATTATCTCAGGAACTAAGCAACGCATCTTAATAATAGCTACACCAGTCGTTCAAGAATTTATTTATCTTTCATTTAAAGCAGGATTCATTCAAATCGGTTGAGATTTGCGGTTGCTACAGCAAAAAATCTGCTGGGTTGTTTTTTTTTGACACACCCTGTATATAAATGACCTAGAAAACGTGTTACAGTACAGTAATATCAAGTTATACGCAGACGAAACCGTTACCGCGAAACAAATTAAACTTAGGTTTACAAGCAGATTTGGAAAGGGTTGTTGAATGGGCTACGCATATGCAATTATCGGTGGCGATTCAAAAATGCTCAGTTATACATCTCAGGTATGGTAACGCAAAAACAGAGTATTGTGTAAATAATGTCCAATTACCTGCAGTTCCAAGCGTACTTGATTTAGGGGTAACTATCTCTAATGATCTAAAATTTTCTTCGCATTGTCGTAATGTGGCAACTAAAGGCTTCCAAGCTGTGAACCTAATTTTTCGAACCTTTCATAGTCGAGACCAGAGCTTGCTTATTCGGTTTTACAAAACATTTGTCAGATCTAAGTTGGAATACGCAACTGAAATTTGGAAATCCATATTTGATGAAAGATATTGAACTAATTGAGCGAGTACAGCGACTTTTCACCCGTCGTTTACCAGGTATGAGAGGTCTAACCTATCATGAACATTTAAGAGTCAGTCTCTGAACCGATCGAGTCTTGGCCCTTTGCCCTATTCAGACCCAAAATTGAAAGTTGGGCGTAGAGGGCTGAAAGTTGGAACACTAAAACATATTGACAAGTTATCAATGACCTGCAAAGAATTTCCAGATTCGACGCTCCACGCTCGAGATATGGCCTTCTAAAAATCGGCCCACTTAACTATGGGACCAAAATTTCGATATCGAATTTCTGACTTGCTGATCGGAATTCAGACCTAACAAACGGGGTTTTTGCGTAACTTTTTGAGTAGTTTAAGAATCTTTTACTAAATTTCATTTTTGAACAAAAAAATTTTTTTCGCCCCCCTATCGGGGGGCATAACTCGTCTGGAACCCCCCCTAGACCGTTCTTTTTATTTCAGATTATTGTAGCGCTATATCTTAGCTACACGCCGGTGTAAAACATTACGGGCTACCGGACGGCAAACATTGAAATATTTGCGTTCAAAGATTAAAAATGCCACATTTTGCATGTTTCACTGTGCCCAAAAATTTTCATCTCCATGTTCCGGCTTACTAATTGGAGTTGAATGCTAAAAATTGATGTCTAAGCTGTACTTTTAGAGTAGTTTAAGAAACTTTCATTGAATTTCATTTTTGGAAAAAAATTTTTTTCGTCACCCTATCGGGGGCCATAATTCGTCTGGAACCCCTCTAGACCGTTCTTTTTATTTCAGATTATTGTAGCGCTATATCTTCGCTACACGCCGGTGTAAAACAATATGGGCTGCCGGACGGCAAACACTGAAATATTTGCGTTCAAAGATTAAAAATGCCACATTTTGCAAATTTTTGGGCACAGTGAAACATGCAAAATGTGGCATTTTTAATCTTTGAACGCAAATATTTCAGTGTTTGCCGTCCGGTAGCCCGTAATGTTTTACACCGGCGTGTAGCTAGGATATAGCGCTAAATTAATCTGAAATAAAAAGAACGGTCTAGGGGGGTTCCAGACGAGTTATGCCCCCCGATGGGGGGGGCGAAAAAAATTTTTTTTCCAAAAATGAAATTCAATGAAAGATTCTTAAACTACTCAAAAAGTACAGCTTAGACATCAATTTTTAGCATTCAACTCCAATTGGTAAGCTGGAACATGGAGTTGAACATTTTTGGGCACAGTGAAACATGCAAAATGTGGCATTTTTAATTTTTGAACGCAAATATTTCAGTGTTTGCCGTCCGGTAGCCCGTAATGTTTTACACCGGCGTGTAGCTAAGATATAGCGCTACAATAATCTGAAATAAAAAGAACGGTCTATGGGGGGTTCCAGACGAGTTATGCCCCCCGATAGGGGGGCGAAAAAGAATTTGTTTTCCAAAAATGAAATTTAGTAAAAGATTCTTAAACTACTCAAAAAGTTACGCAAAAACCCCGTTTGTTAGGTCTGAATTCCGATCAGCAAGTCAGAAATTCGATATCGAAATTTTGGTCCCATAGTTAAGCAGGCCGATTTTTAGAAGGCCATATTTCGAGCGTGGAGCGTCGAATCTGGAAATTCTTTGCGGTGGTTACATAACCTATCAAGACGTATTAGTCTTCCAACTTTGAGCCCTCCACGCCAAAGTTTCATTTTTGGGTCTGAATACTGAAACTCGATCAGTTCAGAGACTGGCTCTTAAAAGTGCTTAGTCTTCAATCCTTGAAGGAACAAAGGTTGATTCGTGATCTTGTAATGGTGTCCAAGATCCTAATGCGACTCGTTGATATACCAGTTGAGCAATTTTTCCAGTTTCCTTTTGCAACAAGTACTCGGGGGCATAACATGAAGTTGTATCAGAAGCGTACAAATCTGGATGTTCGCAAATATTTCTTTGCCAGTAGAACAGTACCGGTTTGGAATCAGTACCTGCAAATATTGTAAATGCACGCACGGTGTCCAGTTTCAAAAATAGTGTCCATAAATTGGACCTGTCCAAGTATTTATGGGGTAGTACCGTTGTCAAGTAAATTAGTTTAGTAATTTACTTACTTTTTAATTTACTTGCACCTCCACAAAATAATTTACTTACTTTTTAATTTACTTTGACCGATTTACCAACAATTTAATTTGATTTTAATTTACTTTCAACTTCTAATTAAATTCTAATTTACTTTTCCATGCAAAAAATTGCCGAAAATACCACAAAATCACCAAATATCTGAGTGTACATTTCTAGTAAACTGATGGTACTATGAATCTAACTCCATCCTTTTGTTATGCGTCATGTTTTTGGTAAAATCAGTTGTTCAGAAATGCAATATAATTATTTTTTCTAGGAGCAAAGCAACAGATGTAAAGCTTTAGCTAACACTGTAACTTATGGACAGACCGGGATTTGACGAAACAAGGGGTCTTCATGCATCAGTGCATACATGTATCAGGGGTCTGCCCCCACCCGACTTAGGCCAGATGGGGGACCCCAGAGACGATTTTCCCGACCCACCTCCAATTTTTCTTGCAAGTAATTTGTTGAGCAAATTTTTGCGATTTTTTACAATTTCAGACACAAAGATATCCAAAATAGCCTGCAAAGCAGCACTTTTTAGCTGTATTTCAGCCCAAATTAGAGATTTTTGACGATTTTTAGCCGAAAAAATAGGATTCTTTTCGATTTTTGAGGGTTTTTAGTGCCCAACGCCTCCCAAAATTTGGGCTTAGATCCCACGGCCGGCGTCAGACCCCAACCCCCTCCCCCTTCGGCAGATGACCTGTGATGTATGTGATGGTTGCACGAAAACTGTAACTTCACATTCTATACGTAGTATAGGATTCCAATTAGTATTTCTGAGAAAATTGTGTTGAATGATCTGCTGCATTGCAGCTGGGTTTCCATTCTCAACAGTGAGAGCATATGTACATTCTGTGGTTAAATAGACAGACAGAAAAGGCACAGGATCACACAAAAGTTACATGCGAGAGCCAAGACTACCACAGATCGAACAGTCAATGAAGCAAATTACAAGTAAATTAGAAGTAAATTGAAAGTAAATTTTTCAGGCTTTTTGATCTAATTTAATTTACTTTTTACTTGCTTCGCCATTTTCGTCAGAGATTTAATTTTATTTTAATTTACTTGCCACTTAATTTACTCTTCGGAAGTAAATTATTTTCGAATTTAATTTAATTTTGATTTTAATTTACTTGACAACGGTATGGGGTAGGGCGCTAGCCAGACAAACGGCCCAGTCCTCCCCTTGATCTGCTCAATTTGTTATCTGTTCGGACAGTTAATTTGCTACTACTACTAAATAACACAACAGAAATATTTTCGCTCGTACATCACTAATATGCAAATTAGGGCCAAAAGCGTGTTTTTTGGTTGAAATTCACTGTTTCTTTTATTTCGACAACATGCGCTGACGGGTCGGGCTGATATTTTCAGCAATACTACTAGGTATACTGACAGTTAATCGCATGCAAAATTTGAGAGGGATCGGCCAAGGTTGAGGTCAAAAAATCATATCACCATGAACAATTTTGGGGTCCTGTAAAAAATCGAAATTTGCAAAAAAAGGTACATGGAATTTTTCGGTCAAACTTTCAGTGCATGTTGCCTAGGGGTCCCTCTAACAAACCCTCTTTTCCCGCTTGTGGACTTCGCCTCTGTGTCAACAAATTAAAATTGAAATTTATGCCAATTTTTCCAGCTCAGTTTTTAAAAATCATGATTTCTGCAATGTTATTGGGTAAGAACAGACTGCATTCTTGCTGCATCAATGCCTCATGTGATCTGCAATACAAAATGATCACGATACTAATTCGTTGGTCAGTGGGCTTTTTCTGCGTCCAGAGTAGTAGTCATTGCTTTCTGCAACAGCCGATCAACAACAACTTTTACTTCCAACAAATAATTAAACCAACTGGTTAAATTCGCTTCAAATGCTTTGAATTTACGTTAATAGAAGCCTTACAAGCATGTTCCTGGCATAACTTAGCTGTTTTTGACAAAAAATACTAGTACCATTTTCAGGCAACTTTTATTATTGTATTTTTGTTGTCTTAAAATCAAATTACTACTCTAAAAGATGAAATTTGTGCATTTCGTAATAACCCTTTGAATTTCACCCCAAAAAATATATGTCATGAATACTCCCAATGTGTCGACATTTAGAAGAGGTACATATACACATACACAAACAGAAAACCCAATGCCAAACAACAGTAATTCGTATTCGATACGAAATTTAAAAATCCTTGTTTTAATTTTCATACTAGTACATGCCATACCTTTTCGTGCCCATCCCTAGCTACATCACGTCCTAGGTTAAGTACAGGGTGTCCCAAAAAAAATGACAACATTTCTTTTCGCTGCCGTTTTCGCAAATTTTGACCAAATTGTCTGAAATTTGAAACATGAGTGCCAAAAAAGTGGGAATTTTATGTGTTAAAGTTTGGTGCATCAGGAGTGACCCAGTCCTGAGAAATTCCACAATATATAAAATTGCGAAATTTCAATTAAATGTAGAGACAGCATCAAAAATGGAAACTATTCTTTTTACTGTATCTTCGTTAATTTCTGTCGGAATTGGATGAAATTTTGAATATATGCGCAGATATTTTGTAGGTCAAAAGTTCTGGCATTAATCAGTCCATACGCTAGTGCTTGGAATTTGGAAACTAAAGAAAATTAGAGTTTTTACTGCAGCAAAATGAAGAACGTACAAACTCTGAGAACTAAGGAATACGCACACCATCCAGATGACCTCCGTTTGAGTTAATACACTGCTGCAACCGTTTCTCATAAGCATCATAAACATTTCTTAGCATGTTTGAGGGTGACAGACTGAATTACGCTTACAGGAGCTTCATTACAGCTAATGGGCGCGAAAATCAATTTGTCGTTGTGTTGTGATCGTGATTTTTTTATGTCAAGAGCTGGGCTGGGTTCATGCGCTAACTTTTGATCTACAAATCAACCCGTTATTCTGCGCATATATTCAAAATTTCGTCCAATTCCGACCAAAATTAAAGAAGATACAGCAAAAAGAAAAGTTTCCATTTTTGATGCTGTTTCTACATTTAATTGAAATTTCTCAATTTTATATATTGTTGAATTTCTCAGGACTGGGTCAATCCTGATGCACCAAATTTTAAGACAGAAAATTCCCACTTTTTGGCACTTAAGTTTCAAATTTCAGACAATTTGGTCAAAAATTGCGAAAATGGCAGCAAAAAGAAATGTTGTCATTTTTGGGACACCCTGTACCTTTGTCAAAAAATTAGTGTAAACCCACCATGCATCCAAAAATCACTGTTTCGACTTTTATGAACTACAAATAAAAAAGCATAAAATATTACAAAACAAAGTGAGGTCAGTATAAAGGGGCCGTTCATAAACGACGTCGTTCCAGAGGGGGGGAGGGGGGGTCGGCTGAAATGCGACGATAGACGACGCACCAGGAGGGGGAGGGGGTTAGCAAAAAACGACGTCGCTTTTTTCGGAATTTTAGGGTACTTCAATTACATTATTTTCGATTTATGCACATTCTATCAAACGTTTCTCCATACAGAAAAGCTTCCCAGAGCGGTTGTAGGGATTTATTCTATTGATTGTGCAGTATGGTAACAAGAAAACGTCACAGTACTCTATGTACTGCCGTTTTATTGGGGGGGGGGTAAACCGAAAACGACGTCGCCGTAGGGGGGGGGGTACCCAAAAAACCACCCAAGGCGATTTTGGGGGGAGGGGGGGTCCGAAAAATCGGGATTTTGGAACGACGTCGTTTATGA
Source organism: Sabatieria punctata (assembly GCA_030248155.1). Taxonomy (NCBI): domain Eukaryota; kingdom Metazoa; phylum Nematoda; class Chromadorea; order Araeolaimida; family Comesomatidae; genus Sabatieria; species Sabatieria punctata. The sequence goes on from JASANB010002222.1 coordinate 127,269, forward strand.
ACGGCCCCAAAGAGGTGACAAACCCTAAATAGGTTTTTGTTTGAAGTCATTAGTGCCTCTAATACTTACACATTTCCTTACACTCATCACAGGAAATAATTGTAAATATAATTTAGATTCCAGGCGAATTTCAATTAAATTACAATTAAATTATGGCCCTACTTTTGAATTCCAATTAAATTAAATTAATTGAATTGAAATTAAAAATGGACCAATTATGCGAATTTCAATTAAAATTAAATTAATTTTTTACATCACTACTCAGAAGGGAGCGGCACACCCAACAGTCCATTCAAGCTTACAGCGCTTGCCAAGGACGTCAAGCCTCAGAAGGGAGCTCTGTAATGTCACCAGCTCGAATGGCCTGCAATTGCCATTGGGCAGGACAGTTGTTTGGGTTCCACGTTGGTTTGCGGCTGAACTGTCAGACTGATGGATCTAGCTACGCCCACTTCCGTCACAGAGGCCTGTCGGATATCGATAATAATTGGCTTCGTAAAACGCATTTAAACGGTATTCAGAGGGTAAATTTCCGGCTTAAGTAGTAGTATATTAAGTCAGAACACCAATCTTCAAAAGGGTGTTGTGTATAGGGATGGGCGCGAAAATTAAATCGGTTTGAATTTCATGTTCGTTAAATCAATATTTGCCCATTTTAATTTTCGTATTCGTTAGTCGATATGAAAATCAAAATGCCTAATTCGTATTCATACAAGTACGAAAATTAATTTTCGTTACAATGATATGAGTTCATTTTGTTCCACAAAAATTAATTTTCGTATTTTCACGTTAGGTTTTAGACTGCAAACAGGGACCCAGTTGAGGCCTTCCTCCATTAAAATAAGCTTTAAATATCAGTTCTGAATGCACAAATTATGTAGAACACGATTTCTCGCTGCGCGTGAAATAACCCGCCAAGTGGAGAACAAGCTCAACTCGGACAAGATTGTCCACTTGGACAAGGGCTTCAACGAGCACATCAATTTTACCAAAATACCCCAAGGCGGTTCGCGTGATACAACAGTGGGAGCATTTCATGAGCGCGGCTTCTTTGATTCCAAACAGTGGGGGAAAAGGAAGCAGGCCCTCATTGGGAAAGTGTGATTGTGGTGTGTGCGTGCATTCAGTTGTGTGCAAGACTGACCAGTACTGTTATTTAAATATATTAATATTAAAATAAAACTATTATTAATAGTGCCATTTTAATAGTATTAAATCTATATTAATATTAAAATAGAGGGCCTACTATTATATTAAATTAAATTAAAAATACACGGAGGGGCTGACTATTAAAATTTATTTTTAATAGTATTTTAATAGCATTTTAATAGTTAAACCTTGTTTGACAATCGAGGAGTTACCTAAATACTATTTAAATCATAATTTTACCTCAGAAAAAAACGAAAATTGAAGATTTCTGACTGCCCTCTGAATCTCGAATGTGTATTCACTTGGAAATAGTGGAGCTTTTCTCACTAATAGGCATGAATGACAAAAGGACCTGAATCTATATAGCCAATGTCTTTCCTTTCAAAACTTACTCTTTAACTATGCATCAAAAGTTTTTCTATGGGTAGCTTGTGTTTGAATGCAATTTAAAACCAGGTTCAGACAGAGTCATTTTAAAAAGAATAGTTATAGTTTTCCACAGAAAAAAATGGTTCAAAGGTGCATCTCTGATGAAATTTGTATCTAACACTAGCAACTTCAAGCAAAAGATGTTGTTTTACCAATTCGCTGAAGTGCCTCCAAAACTTTTCGACTGCATTTTAGAATATACTATTAAAATGCTATTAAAATACTATTAAAATTGTTATTTAATAGTATTAATATTAAATCTAAATTAAAATAAACAGGGGACTATTATATTAATATTAAATTAAAATTAAAATCGGCTAGTTCTATTATATTAATATTAAATTAAAATAAAATTTCACTATTAAAATTACAGTACTGACCAGTAGTGATGCAACCGGGATCCTGGTATTTCCCGAAGAACTGGGAATTCCCGGTATTTTCACTCCCGCTTTCTAACCCCGGTTCACATTCTCTAATACCGGGAAATATATTTTATAGCAATATTGACAGTTTTTGCAGATACTATTATGTATTTCAGTGACATCTACTATATAGCCAACTTTTTTGTCAGTACCAGCAGCACGCAAACGGCAAAACCTTGAATAAGTTTTCAAATGACTGCTACTTGCTCAATTTGAGCAAGCAGCCATGTTTTGCAGCTTTTCCTTTTGTTCCAAATATTTTATATTGGTTTAGGCCGTAAACTTTATGCTCTAAGCTTCGAATTTTATAAAGGCCTTCAATTGAGCAAAGCCACTCATTTATTCGTTATTCTTACACCACTCTTTCGGTACAATAATCGAGCTGCCTGGTGCCTGCCAAACCAACTCACTTTATAACTCATTCAACATAAATCTGATCTCACAGTGTACAGTAGTTTAACCCATTACGAGAGAAAATTCCTCAGAAGATGGACTAGAAATGGTATCAATAGCTAAGTCTGATGTTGAAAACACTTATGTTGTATCATGGTGCATGTGTTTTGATCGATTTCCCGATATTCCCGGTAATCCCGGTATTTCCCGGTTTTTCCCAGTATTCTTATTTCCCGGTAATCCCGGTTTTCCCGAATCCCGGTATTCTGCTCCCGGTTGCATCACTACTGACCAGTAAAGACCACTTTTCTTTTCAGTATGTATTCCCCAAATACCCATTTCTCGGTATGAGTTCGGTATACCCAATCAGTATGGCGGTTAAGGATACCAATTTTCAGAAGGCCTTATCTTGAGGCTGAAGCATCAAATCCATTAATCCTTTCCAGATTTTCAATAACTCATCAAGAATTAGTACCAACTACAGTTGGTAGGCATACCTGAACCTGAAACCTGGGTATTAGCCTGAAAATTGTGAACCTGAACCTGAACCTGAACCTACTTGAAAATAAAAGTACTTACCTGACACTACTACCGTATAGTGCTGTTTATAGTACCCCCCTATTTATAGTACCCGGGGCACATAAACAGCACTTAGTGCCATTTATAGTACCCGTGGTACTATAAATGGAGACAGATTTTTATTCTGAAATGAGCTGTTATAAATACAAAACGTGCGAAAAATACAGTATTTTTGGTGGTAAACCTTGTTTATATGAAGAAAAACAGTAGATAATGCAATCATAGAGGTTCTGATGTATGTACATTACCTATTTTTTACATAAAATCGGTAATTTGAGCAAACAACTTCACATACAATTGTTAGTTTCTTATAGAGCAGATTTCGTACGTGCTATATATAGTACCCGGGTACTATAAATGGATTCAATTTTATTTTCCCAAAACCCTAAGTGCCATATATAGTACCCGGGTACTATAAACATCACTATACGGTAGGTCGGTACCTACTTTCCAGGTTTTTCTTGTCTTAAACTTTCCGGTAAAAGTAGAACGTACTGTCAACATTTGAAATTGGTTAGATCAGATATTGCGTGATGCTCTACAGTTTTGTTCTTAAAAATGGTGTGCGTGAAGCGTCTAATGCACATTATCTGCACCTACAGTGTAATAGTTTTATTTTAATATTGATATATTAAAATTACAGTAGGTTGCTGTTTGCTCGGCCAGCAGATGACCCTTACATAATTATGGGCTGGGTGCGGGTATAAGCCCCTTTGGCCGTAACTCGACCCTAGTGGCGAAACCCCACGCGTTCCGCCATGGCGAAACGCCAACTCGCAATTTTTTCGAGCTTAACTGTACGTGTACTGTACCGTATAGTGCTGTTTATAGTACCCGGGTACTATATATGGCACTTAGGGTTTTGCGGAAATAAAAGTGAATCCATTTATAGTACCCGGGTACTATATATGGCACTCTACAAATCTGCTCTATAAGCAACTAACAATAGTATGTGAAATTTCTTGCTAAAATTACGGTCCACTTGTCAAAAATAGGTTCTTTGCTTACATCAGAACCTCTATGATTGCATTATCTACTGTTTTTGTTCGCACAAACAACGTTTACCACCAAAAATCCTATAATGTTCGGACATTTTGTATTAATAACTGCTCACTGTAGAATAAAAATCTGTCTCCATTTATAGTACCCCGGGTACTATAAATGGCACTAAGTGCCGTTTATAGTACCCGGGGTACTATAAATAGGGGGGTACTATAAACAGCACTATACGGTAACTTAAAAATGAAGGCGATTATAGGGAAAAGCCCCATCCGGAAATTGTCTTTATGAAAGCTTGTCTTCCTCTATGTCTAAGCCTAAAGCTTTAGTTTGTTTGTTGAACGTCAGCTATACGGCGGGATTCTATCGGAAGCCCTGTAATTTTTCCTGAAAATCAAGTAACTACCGTAACGCGGTACCTGCTTACGGCCCTTGGTGAAAAAGCTGCAGAAAATTTTGTACTCCGACAGTACCCCCCACATCGCAATTACCGATATATATTTACGCTTGTGCATAGTTTTGGGTACTGTTATTTAAATATATTAATATTAAAATGAAACTATTATTAATAGTGCCATTTTAATAGTATTAAATCTATATTAATATTAAAATAGAGGACCTACTATTATATTAAATTAAATTAAAAATACAGAGAGGGGCTGAATATTAAAATTTAATTTTAATAGTATTTTAATAGCATTTTAATAGTTAAACCTTGTTTGACAATCAAGGAGTTACCTACAATACAGTACAATACTATTTAGATCATAATTTTGCCTCAGCATAAGATTTCTGACTGCCCTCTGAATCTCGAATGTGTTTGCACTTGTAAATAGTGGAACTTTTCTCACTAATAGGCATGAACACAGAAAGACCTGAATCTAGTCAATAACCTATGTAACAGTCTTTCCTTTAAAAAATTAAAATCAATAGTTTCTTCTATGGCTAACTTGTGTTAGAACGCAATTTAAAACCAGGTTCAGAGAAGGTCATTTTAAAAAGAATAGTTATAAATTTCCACAAAAAATGCTTCTAGTTGCATCTCTGATAAAATTTTCAACTAACACTAGCACCTTCAAGCAAAAGATGTTGTTTTGCCAGTTCGATGAAGTGTGACCAAAACTTTTTGAGTGCATTTTAGAATCTACTATTAAAATGCTATTAAAATACTATTAAAATTGTTATTTAATAGTATTAATATTAAATCTAAATTAAAATTAACAGGGGACTATTATATTAATATTAAATTAAAATTAAAATCGGCTAGTTCTATTATATTAATATTAAATTAAAATAAAATTTCACTATTAAAATTACAGTAGTTTTGGGCTCAGGTTTAGAATGAGGATTTAATTTAAGCATTAGTTCATGCTCTAATCGAGCTTTAAACCTGTGGTTACGCTCAAGTCAAACAAATCAGCCACCCTACCAAAGTGATATACTAATTGACGCAACTATGACGCATACCGGTCGGACGGTAAAATGACACTACAGTATCTATCTACTCAATAAATTCGCGTCGAAAACCGTAAACAAACAATTCAAATGAACAGGGCTTCCGATAGATTCCCGCCGTATAGTAGAACTTATCTAAGCCTGAGCCATAACTTAATGCCAAACTTAGAGTTTGAAATGAACGTTCATAGAGTGCGTGGGGGTTTCCTACTACAATGGCGATCGATCCATCATCCGCAAAAAATGTCTTACATTGTTCTCGTTTTTGTCGAATTGTTGGTTTGTAAATTTCGATTGCTTTGAACATGGATCGTTCTCTTAAGAAAAGGAACAGGAGCGCTAATTGATTTAGCTCATAGCCAAAAATTCGTGTCTTTATTTGAAAGTACCTGAACCTGACACCTGGGTACTTTTGAAAAATTGGGCGTTGTAGGGCTAGCTAACATGAAATATTCTCAAATTGCATGAGTGTATTCCGATTTCAGACAGTTCTCCCAACCGGTGGGAACTCTACTAAGTGATACTGCCCTCAGTCTAAGATTTTTACTAGCTAAAATTTATGTTGTTGCTAAAACTCAGCCTTTTTAGGATCTTGTAATAGCTGTTTAGGGTATCTTTTTGAGTTTGCCTATGTTCTCTACATGTACAGTTAAGGTGGTGCTAAAAGTGGCTTAAACAAACAAGCCAGGTATTTACGATTGGCAAGGGCAGTTGGAAAAGCAAACAGTAACTTCCCCTCTCGATTCGATTCGGACGGGGACATGTTTAGCCAATTAGCATATAAGTAGCGCGCCGTTGCTCTCTTCGGTCAGTGTCACTGAAGCGCCCCTCCTTGTTGTTGTAAGCCCCAGCCTTCCCTCTCAACCCATCTATGCCATAGGCCAGCACCGCCACGCTTCAGCCACTACCCCAGTGGACCACCACCAGCCACTGCCCATGCGCAAATGACTGGACGGACCCCACAAGGACCCCCAAGTTAAGTAAGAGTAGTTTAGAGTCCTATAAAGGGTGGAACCCAACCGTCATCTGCTCAGTCAAGTAAGTCATTGGTTTCCTGCTATACCATAACCCATCAATATGCTCGCCCGCACGCATTCCTATTGGCCCACCAATTGTATTACTTTTAACCATATATTACAATCTGTAATATCAAGAAATTTTTTGTGCAGTGTGGGTAAGTCACCAGTGGTCGAAAATCTTTAAGTAATACAAATGCTAGCAACAAATTCAAACTTACGCTTTAAGTACACCCCTTAGTTTTAGGTTAACAGGTATGTTAAGGCTTAGGTTCTGGCTTTAGTCTTCCATTCAGGCCTACTAGGCTCGTACATAGGTATAGTTTTAAGCAGAAATAGCCCCTGAAATCGTTATTACGCATCATAGGGAGAATGGATGAATGGGTTTATCGGAAAAAAAAATAACACGTTTAAATCTGGGATGAAACAAAAAGGGAAACAAGCGCGATTCAATTATCAACTTCATCGTTGCGCGTGCCTACTATTCCAGTTTCTCGTTTCAAACAGCAAAACTCATTGCGAAATAGTTATAAAACGAGGATGAATAATATTAAAAAATTGGTCTTAATGCAGATGAGGATAAACCGCAAATTTAACAAATTCCTCTGGAAAAGTTGAAGACATAGGCTCAAAATACAAAAACACCCGAAGGAACTGTAAAAATATCTCAATTACAATTACCATACGAAAGTGGCCAAAATGTGCTAAACTACTTACTGCAAAAATATACAAATGAAAATACACAAACCGTTTGTATACCAAGTCTGTTTGTATATGTATATTGAATATTGCATCAACAGTCCATTTGTATATGTATATGTATATGTATGTATATCCAAAACATTTGTATATATATACAAATTTGTATATGTATATTTGAATATACAAACCCACACTAGTGGTACCTACCAACTGTAGTACCAACCAATACAAGCTGTCAAGTATGTACATACTTGAGTTGTGAACCTGAACTTACAATTGACGCCCATTGGACCGTATTTTAACGTGTGTGCGAAGTATTTGAATAGTTGTTTTTGCGGAGAAGAAAAAGGGAGACGTGACGAGTGAAGAGAGAGGACGAGAAATAAACCCTTTAACTGTTCTATTGTGCTGCAGACCAAATTCTACTGATTAAGCCAGTTCTGACGGTAGTTCCTAGGTCGTCGCTAGAAAACGTACACAACGCTAATTCTGTTTAGAATCGATTTCCTGGCGAAACTAGCTGAGATTTCCGTCACATGGTGTCTGACTCCTAGCTCAATCGAATCTACGGAATGGTTAGAGCCCTCCGACCGATCAGGAAAGATAATTTTGGCTTGAGGTGAGCATGAGTAAAATAAAGCACTCGCCTTGGGCGCTGGTTCCCAAGGGGGAATCAGCACAGCAGTCAGCAGAGTTCGGTCAGGGTTCTCCCCCATTTACTAGAGGCACACGCAGAGACATACTTGAGAAAAGAATGCAGAAGCTAGAAACGCGTGCGAAGCAGGTTGTAGACGATTGTAAAGACGTGTGGCTGCAGGTTACGTCAGACAAGAGGCAGTTGCAGTCCGCCAGTATGCTAGATAGGTGCAAAGGCTTAATTGTCTCTGCATGAGAAAACGGGCCAACCAGCGGGTCAAAAAAAAATTCAAAATCACTTATATATTTTGTACAACAGATATTCTAAATCAGTTTTTGATGAGAAAAACGAATCTAACGTCCGAATTTCGCTATCTCGATTTGCACAGGAGTTATGGAGGGGGGAACGTTTAGAGGCAAGGCAAATTTTTCCTTCCGAATTTATAGGATTGAACAGTTTTATCTTATCAAAACGGGGTTTCTGAATCTCATGACGCCCTTCATTTCCACGGGAAACCTCAAAAAGTGCGATTTTTTGGCACCTGAAAATTTCAATCACACTTTTCTCAAAAACTGTACGTGCCAACTATGAGCTTTTCAAGCATCAAATAGTCCAGGACATAAGCTATCGATCCATTAAAAAATATTGGGGGGTCATCGTTGGTAGACGGGCACTTCATACCCTCTGAAGTTTGGGTGGTCGTCAAAATTTTGCATTTTTCGACTTTTTCGGTCTGAACCATCCTCTTCAAATGAATGCCATTCTGTCAAACCGAGCCCAATCGCAACATGGTTTATGGTGCCGAAAAGAGCTCGCTTCACAGATTAATTTGATATATAGATGTTATATACTACTGCCAGTATATAACCCGCAAAATTAAAAAAAAGTTTTGGTAGAGTCTAGAAATAGAGTATTTTGGTTTACTCGTGTTCAGCAGTTCTGTGACACTGTATGGATACTCTGTAAATTGCTTTGCGTAATTAGTGTGACCCCTGACGCATTTTTTTGGTTTACGCCCCTGGACCGAAAATCAGTACATGCAGTACTGTCAACTTTGTTGCCTACCTGACTTACTAACTGGCATGCAATGGGTCAAATTGTCGAATGACTATCGAATTAGCTACGTTCATAAGTATTTCAAAAATTTCAAACCATAAACAACATTTGCCTATACAGTATATCCTACTAAGCTACATGTATCCAGCAAAAGCGAACATTTCTAACATTGCTGCACTGCCTAGTCTGTTGCAGTACGAGCAGGTCCACCAAGATCAAGGACAGCTTGACAGAACACCAAATTAATTACGATAAGAAAAACTGGGTGCCAATCGTGTTTCCGAAATGCAACCTCTGTCCGATGCATGCTGTGGTATTCAGATATAAAGTACAGAACACGTAATTGCAACAACAAGATGTACTGTGCAGGCAAATATGAAGACATTTGTCCAGGTAACTATTGCATTTAGTTCCTCCTGAGTTTACTCATTGGACTCAGGACCATTGTCGGCAGCATGGGCTAAAGCAATCTCTTGTTTCTGGCTTCAAAATGCGGAAAGTTTTGTTGAATTTTTTTGGTTTCATAAAAAATTAAAGCCCTTTTCAAAATTCACTGAATTCTGTGTTTTTCTTGCGAACTTCTTTATATTGATGAGTCGGAGCGCTTTGGGCATCCAGACCAATTGCTGTATGTAGAAGAGCCAAAGCTCTGTAGTACGGTGTAAACTAATCTGTGCAACAGTCACTGATTCTGGTTATGATAATTTGTGCAGAGGAAAAAATGCGGTTTTTCTGTAGTTTGGCCAATGTGATTTTTAGAAAGAAAGTAGGGACTTTGACGATTTCAAGAATCATACTTGTAACTTCTTCATTCATGTACATGGGCAGGTCAGGCCGACAGGGGAGGGTGGTTGGGAGGCCTGACGTTGGTCAGGGGTTGAGCCCAAATTCTGAGGGAGGATGGTTGTAACTAAAAAACGCTCAAAAAATCGTAAAAAGCGCTAATTTTGGCTCAAATGCAGCTAAAAAGTGCTGTTTTACTGACAGTTTTTGTGCCTGAAATTTTAAAGAATTGGAAAAATTCGCTGAAAAAATTACTTGACATGCCAGACAATCGGAGGGATTTCTGAAGTTCATCTCGGGGAGGTTTGGCCTATGTACATCGGTGGCAGCAAACCCCCATGTATGCCCAAAATGTACGTATATTGACTGTAGCTCCAACGGTTGCAGAGATATACACAGTTTACCAAAATGCTAAAAAAGCTTTTTAGTTTTCTTAGGGGTTGAAATGACTCTGAACCAACTCAAAACCGATTTGGCTGACATTCACAGATGTTAAAAAAACCTGGAGACATCGATTCTGATACTTGTGGAAACTGAAAGGCTACTGGAATGCCATACAAACGATCTGTGAAATCCACCATGAAGCCTTTGTTGCATGCAAATCATGCTTCACGGTAGCAAACTTTAGCAAGTTCGAGTTTCACAGTGGTATGCTATCGGGTTTTTCGTATAAACGAATTATTAGTTCCCCCTGGGCGTATATTTGGAAAACCTTTCTAAATAGACACCCATTGGCATAAAGAAACACGCTGTTATCACGTTTTGTTGAAAAATCAGTGCAAAAATTTAATTCACAGACAGACAGTGCTCAGAGAGTTGTCTCATTTTCAAATAAACGCTCATGTACAGTACTTTCCAAATAGCCACCTCTGGGCGCTTATTTAGAATAGAATTGAATTTGTGAAAAGTCACAAAACTAAATAGCGCCCATGGCGTTTTTTTACGAAAAACCTGGTAGTAGAATGCAGTCAAGTAGGTAGCATAACCAAAACCACCAGTAATTTTGCTTCTTGTTTTACTAAGTCAGGGAGGCAACAAAGATGACAAGACTGTATGTACTGATTTTCGGTCCAGGGGCGTAAACAAAAAAATGCGTTAAGGGGTCACGCAAAGCAATTCACAGAGTATCCATACAGTGTCACAGAACTGCTGAACACGAGTAAACCAAAATACTCTATTTCTAGACTCCACCAAAATTTCTTTTTAATTTTGCGGGTTATATACTGGCAGTAGTATGTAACATCTATATATCAAATTAATCTGTGAAGCGAGCTCTTTTCGGCACCATAAACCATGTTGCGATTGGGCTCGGTTTGACAGAATGGCATTCATTTGAAGAGGATGGTTCAGACCGAAAAAGTCGAAAAATGCAAAATTTTGACGACCACCCAAACTTCAGAGGGTATGAAGTGCCCGTCTACCAACGATGACCCCCCAATATTTTGTAATGGATCGATAGCTTATGTCCTGGACTATTTGATGCTTGAAAAGCTCATAGTTGGCACGTACAGTTTTTGAGAAAAGTGTGATTGAAATTTTCAGGTGCCAAAAAATCGCACTTTTTGAGGTTTCCCGTGGAAATGAAGGGCGTCATGAGATTCAGAAACCCCGTTTTGATAAGATAAAACTGTTCAATCCTATAAATTCGGAAGGAAAAATTTGCCTTGCCTCTAAACGTTCCTCCCTCCATAACTCCTGTGCAAATCGAGATAGCGAAATTCGGACGTTAGATTCGTTTTTTTGATCAAAAACTGATCTAGAATATCTATTGTACAAATTCCATAAGCGATTTTGAATTTTTTTTTGACCCGCAGGAGTACCAATTTTGGCCCGTTTTCTCGTGCAGAGACAATTAAGATGCATTTTGCGAGAAAGTCAGCTTTGGTGCCGAAGAGAGGGGGCAAGCAGGGCCATCTCACGGATCTGGCTGATATTTATATCTATTAAAATAGAGCACAGTCGAAGACCAACGGTGCATGCCCGGCCACCAGCAACCCCCTGGAACCGGAGCTACACCCCCTCAAAGTTGGGTCGCCAGCAATTTTCGGGCTCATTTTAATAGCTCTGACCCCCTCCATTCAAACGATCACCCTTCATTCCTTTCTTAAGCTAGGATCCCGACTCGCATATGGTTTTGTAGCTGGTCCAATGGCCTTTCATTTTCTGGTACTCCCGTTTCCAGATCGTAGCTGGTTACCGACATATTCGCCGAAAACTGCGAAATTTCCACAAAATGCCACTCCGTTTTTTTTCGAAAAATCTTTATAACTTTTTGTGCAAAGGCCCTGCCAAGCTAATGTTTTAACAAAAGTTAGGCATGAGTTGGCCAAACAAAATGAGCGCCCCAAAGTGTGCGGTTAGGGGGGGGGAGGGGGGGGGTGTTTTGGCCTCTCAAAGGTGTTCGAAAAAATTTTTTTTGTGCAAAGCTTAGTTGTTAGCATACTGTTAGATGCAGTTTTCTGTGCTGAGTTCGAAAATGCATTCAGTTTAGTTAGATTCGCTCTGGATCGGGAGAAATTGGCGTCCAAAGTTGAGACCAACCCTTTTTCTTGACTGGCACTACTCGCTAGTATGACCATTAACCGCGGTGCAATGCAGTTTTTCTTATGTAGTTTTTGCTGCTGATTCCGAAAATAACTTTATTTTTGCTCTACGTTGCCGACTTTTGAAGATATCGGCATTTTTATGATTTGGGAAGAAAACGGCTGCACTTGCTATAACATGCTCGTTTGAAAGGTGACTCAATTCAGTCGCATCTAGGGTACAGAGCCATAAAAATTTATATCACCTAATGCAGTTTTTCCCGCTGATTACGAAAATGACATCTGTTTTTCAATCTGACTGCTCCTGAGCTACTTATGTAACTTTTATACCCTGGTACTCAGACAATAAGTTATCTGTCAAATCTGGACGTAATATGGTATCTATCTGGTGCAATTTTCTCCGCTGATTCAGAATATCATCATATTTTTGCGCTACGGCCACCCTGTCGCAAGTTATGGACCTCCAAAATTTCATTAAGAAACATGCCGTGAGAAGCTGTAATCCTAAAATAAATGTTCAGCATTCATGCATTTCTGAAGGGAAACTTTTGTCAGTCAATAGTGTACCCGACCTATTTTGACCCGCTGAGTTCAAAAACGACGTTTGTTTTAACCTACAGTTACTCGTTTTGGAGATATATGAATATTAATGCAAATTTTGTTTGATCAGTAATATCTCAAAATTGAACAGCAGTAGAGAAAAACAAAGGTCATTTTTGAACTCAGCAGGTCAAAATAGGTCGGGTACACTATTGACTGACAAAAAGTTCATTTCAGAAATGCATGAATTCTGAACATCTATTTTAGGATTACGGCTTCTCTCAGTGTGTTTCTTAATGAAACTTTGGAGGTCCATAACTTGCGACAGAGTAGCCGTAGCGCAAAAATATGATGATATTCTGAATCAGCGGAGAAAACTGCACCAGATAGATACCATGTTACGTCCAGATTGGACAGATAACTTATTGTCTGAGTACCAGGGCATAAAAGTTACATAAGTAGCTCAAGAGCAGTCAGATTGAAAAACAGATGTCATTTTCGTAATCAGCGGAAAAAACTGCATTAGGTGATATAAATTTTCATGGCTCTGTGCCCTAGATGCGACTGAATTGAGTCACCTTTCAAACGAGCATGTTATAGCAAGTGCAGCCGTTTTCTTCCCAAATCACAAAAATGCCGATATCTTCAAAAGTGGGCAACGTAGAGCAAAAATAAGGTTATTTTCAGAATCAGCAGCAAAAACTACATAAGAAAAACTGCATTACACCGCGGTTAATGGTCATACTAGCGAGTAGTGCCAGTCAAGATATAGGGTTGGTCTCAACTTTGGACGCCAATTTCTCCCGATCCAGAGCGAATCTAGCTAAACTGAATGCATTTTCGAACTCAGCACACAAAACTGCATCTAACAGTATGCTAACAACTAAGCTTTGCACAAAAAAAATTTTTTCGAACACCTTTGAGAGGCCAAAACACCCCCCCCTCCCCCCCCCTAACCGCACACTTTGGGGCGCTCATTTTGTTTGGCCAACTCATGCCTAACTTTTGTTAAAACATTAGCTTGGCAGGGCCTTTGCACAAAAAGTTATAAAGATTTTTCGAAAAAAAACGGAGTGGCATTTTGTGGAAATTTCGCAGTTTTCGGCGAATATGTCGGTAACCAGCTTCGATCTGGAAACGGGAGTACCAGAAAATGAAAGGCCATTGGACCAGCTACAAAACCATATGCGAGTCCGGATCCTAGCTTAAGAAACGAATGAAGGGTGATCGTTTGAATGGAGGGGGTCAGAGCTATTAAAATGAGCCCGAAAATTGCTGGCGACCCAACTTTGAGGGGGTGTAGCTCCGGTTCCAGGGGGTTGCTGGTGGCCGGGCATGCACCGTTGGTCTTCGACTGTGCTCTATTTTAATAGATATAAATATCAGCCAGATCCGTGAGATGGCCCTGCTTGCCCCCTCAAAGCTGACTTTCTCGCAAAATGCATCTTAAGTCTTGAATTGCGAACGGTGGAGCAAGAGACTAAGGAGACGGCTGAGGAACTTGTACCGATACTCAAGAGCCTCAGAGAGGATGCTAAACCGGCAGAGGGAATTAAACTCGGAGTGCAGTTGAAAGTTAGCAAAACACTCGGCGAAATTGACTCACTTATTTCGCAGTTTCAAGTACCCATTACTGTAAACGATGACGCCTTTTATTCCCCCCATGAGCAGACGGAAGAGACCCGTAATGAGAATGTTGCGTTAACCGCAGGATCTAATATTGCTGTGAAAGAAAACTCACTCAGAGTCAGAGCCCCCAAATTCTTCCGTCCCAGTACGTCTGCTCCTAGTTTGCTCGAGTTGCATGAAACTCCCTACCCGCCTTGTTCTGAAGCAGCTGGCGGAACAGCGCTTCCAAGTCAGCCGAGCACATACTATGCGTCAACCCCCCTTAAAAACTGACAGTGGGTCTAGCATGGGCTTTCCTACAGCCGCTCTTGATCCTAACGTTCTGGCATTGTTGGGTGCAATGCAAAAGCAACACGCAGAGCAGATGCAGGCATTCGAACGTAGTGTGCAGAGTATTGTGAAAGGTCAAAAGGAAGAAGTTGACAGGTTAGCACAGAGAATAGAAACGCGACCTCTAGTCTCAATGATACCAGCATCAGAAGAGAACACAATGACCGGCAATGCCAATGTCAGATTACCACGTCTGGAATTGCGTCATTTCAGTGGCGATGTGTTTCAGTGGAAGGCCTTTTGGGCATCATTCGAACAATCGGTGCACAATAATAGGACTTTATCTGATAGCCAACGGTTCACTTACCTACAGTCAGTCCTGTCAGGGACAGCCGCGCTAGTAATAGAAGGCATCCCATTAACCGACCAGGCGTACACAAGAGCCGTAGAGTTATTGAAGAAGAAGTTTGGCAATGAGCGACACATAATGGCGGCACATTTTTCAGCGATTGAACTGTTACAGTGTCCCCCTCCCCATGACACAGCCGAATGCCTTCGGAACTTCCAATTAGAAATGGAAAAACACATCAGAGGTTTAGCAGAGCTAGGTAGCGAACTGGCTGAAGGAGAACTTCTGGCTTTCTTGCTGACTAAAAAACTACCTCATCGGGTATTGAAGGAATTGTCAAGCAAAATGGAAGAAACACGGGAACCGGTTAAGTGTTTGAGAGAATTTTTGGCTAAGGAGGTACTGTCATATTCGTTTATTGACCAATATTCGATGGTTACACGGTCGAACTCCTTTGGTGCGGTTGAGACTGTATTAAACAGACGGACAAACCAAACACAAGCCACTACACAGTCTTTGTTGAGCCGACCGGTACCACAGGCTGGTAATTGTGTCTATTGCTCCGAAATTCATTGGCCGGACGAATGCGATGTGCTTACCAATTCGGCTACCAGACCAGTGTGGTGCACTTTTTATCTAGGTAACTAGGTAACTAGGTATACCTAGTATTACCTAGTTAATATTCGGGAAAAGTACCTAGATTTACTTTACCTAGTTGCTGGTTACTCTATTTTACCTAGTTTTACTTTACCTAGTTTTAAATCCACATAACTAGGTACTTCTAGGTAGAACAAGTTTACCTAGTTTGATATTTTCAGTTTTACGTGGCTTTTTCAGTAAGAAAACCTTCAAATTTCCGGCTTTCCCACAATTACAGTGGCCCAGAGAATGAATTTCTGACTTATTTGAGCAATAAAATACAAATATTTACTTGAAATGTGTCAAATTTCGTAAATTTTGACTCCACTAACTTCATCACTGTTCTATTGAACCAAAAAATAATATTTTGACTTGATTTCGAGCGTTTTAGGTTTACCTAGTATTACCTAGTTTTTCTGGGCTTTACCTAGTATTACTTTACCTAGTTTCTTAGCTGAGAACTTTACCTAGTATTACTTTACCTAGTTTTTTAGGTGACAACTTTACCTAGTATTACTTTACCTGGTTTCAAATTTTCAAACTGCACCACACTGTACCAGACACGAATTTGTACTACGAAACCGGATGTGTTTTAAGTGTTTGAGCAAAAACCATGCAGTTAGGAATTGTCCGGCTCAGAACAAGAAGTGTTGGCACTGTTCTGGAACCAATCATCATCGGTCACTCTGTCAACGGAAGTTTGGCAGTACACCCAATTTGAGTTCTGGTAGGGAAGCCCCCCGGGATCGGGGTAAGGACTCTCAGACATTGGTCACTCGCAGTGCAGATGAAGCAACAGTGGTCAGGAATGATGGACAACTCACTACATTGACTGTACAACAAGACACAGGAAATGCACTGTTATTGACGGCACGCACAGAGGTAGTAAATTTAGAAACAGGACGGACCATGACAGCCCGCATACTGCTAGACTCTGGCAGCCAAAAGACGTTCATACGCTCCAGGTTACAAAATCACTTGCAGTTACGCAGTCTAGGGAGAGAAACTCTTACTGTGTCTGGGTTTGGACAAACCGTGCAACACATGGAGTCAGACCGTCAGACCGGGTTGAGCTTGGCATTAAACTAATTGATCATTCTATCAAACACATTCGAGCAGTTACTTGCGATGTCATTACGCAACCTGTCCGTTCCAGCAACCTGGTAGTAAAACGGTTTCCACAAGCTCAAAAATTGCAATTAGCGGATAATAGCGAAGACACAACGGCCACTACAGAGGTGGACATCTTGTTAGGGGCCAATTATGTACTTCAGTTGCTCACACCTGGTTCAGTAACATATTTGAGTCAGGAAGTTTATTTGGTGGACTCCAAGTTGGGCTATATCGTTGCTGGAGAAATGCCGTCCAACCAGTACGAGACGCAATGTCAGAACTGTAGTGTATACACAGTCACTACAACAGAACGACAGAAACTGAATACGCATTCGCGTAGATTGCGGGAATTGGAGGCACTAGGTATCATACATGTAGCTGGGTTTTCGGCTGGGGGGGGGGAATTTTTCTGATCCAAAATAGGGTTTCAGGGCTATGCCCAAAGGGGGTTTCAGCGACCTTTTTTGGTGTCCAAAAGTGGGTTTCAGCGACCTTTTCTTCGGCTCAAAACAGGGTTTTGAGGACTAAAAATGGGGTAAAAATTGTGTCTGAAGTGCAAAAATTCCGTTTAAAACCCTATTTTTGCTGTAAAACGTGGAAAAAACCTTATTTTTAATTTAAAATGTGCAAAAAAGCTAATTTTGCTTTAAAACGTGCAAAAAAACCCATTTTATTCGACATAATACAGTTAAAATGCATTTCTGGAACCTTCTTTAGAGATTTTTAAACCCAAATTAGGGTTCCGGAACCTTATTTTGGGCCTCCAGAAACCAAAATTAGGGTTCTAGAACCCTATTTAGGGTTTCAGTAACCCAAATTAGGGTTCCGGAACCCTATTTCGGCACTCCAGAAACCCAAATTGGGGTTCCGGAACCCTATTTAGGGTTTCAGGAACCAAAATTAGGGTTCCGGAACCCTATTTAGGGTTTCAGAAACCCAAATTAGGGTTTCAGTAATCCAAATTAGGGTTCCGGAACCCTATTTAGGGTTTCAGTAACCCAAAACAGGGTTTCGGAACCCTATTTAGGGTTTTTGAAACCCAAAACAGGGTTTCGGAACCCTATTTAGGGTTTTTGAAACCCAAACTAGGGCTCCGGAACCCTAATTTGGATTACTGAAACCCTAATCAGGGCTTCTGGAACCCTGTTTGCAGGTTTACAAACCCAAAATAGGGTTTCAAAAAATTCCCCCCCAGAATCTGGCTGGGGGGGGGAATTTTCTCCGAAAATCGGGCCTGGGGGGAATACCCCCCATTCCCCCCCAACTACATGTATGCTAGGTATTACAGAGCCCGGACATCTCACGCAGGGTGAACTAGGCATGTGTTTTTGTTTCAGAAAAACTAACAACACTAATCAGGTGGACACCCTCGACGACAACTCGAACATACAAGAGCAATTAGTCATGGCTCAGCCTCCGCTACAAGGTCAACCGTTATTTGGTCAGGGTGGCCCCCCAGCCCCTCCTCCTTCTCTGATCGTGCCAGCAAAGTGGGGAGTGATGGATGAGGGAGTAGAGATTATAGAAATGTACCAGCACAACCCAGCTCCACCACCTCAACCTGTACCTCCTCCTCAAGTACCTCCAGCGCAAGTGCCGCCTGCTCAACCAGTACAGGACGGAGAGGGACCAGGGCAGCAACACAGAGAAAACAGCGCAGTGCAAGAGCAGGGAGTCGTGAATTGGTGTGGACGCAGCCGAGGAGGTCGTAGAGGCAGGGGTGGCAGTCGAAATCGCTATTACAGTTATCGTGCACGAGGGGCCGGCCCACCGCAACCATTGTTTCCACCCAGAGGTGCTAGTCTACCCTTCCAGCGAGGCGGTGGATGGAGGACGTGGGGCTAGAGGAGGTCGTCATTACTCGAGTTTGTTTAGTCAAGCCATGAATTTCTTGAGCGACGTGTTGGCCTACAAACAGGGAGGGTTTTACTGAACTCACTATGTCTCGCACAGCGTAGCTGTCATATTCTGAATACGGGTGTGTTGTATTTAAAATGTTTCTTATGCTGTTTTTTGTGTTTGTCTTCTCAGGCTTGACCCAGAGTGTCAAGTATGTACATACTTGAGTTGTGAACCTGAACTTACAATTGACGCCCATTGGACCGTATTTTAACGTGTGTGCAAAGTATTTGAATAGTTGTTTTTGCGGAGAAGAAAAAGGGAGACGTGACGAGTGAAGAGAGAGGACGAGAAATAAACCCTTTAACTGTTCTATTGTGCTGCAGACCAAATTCTACTGATTAAGCCAGTTCTGACAGTAGTTCCTAGGTCGTCGCTAGAAAACGTACACAACGCTAATTCTGTTTAGAATCGATTTCCTGGCGAAACTAGCTGAGATTTCCGCCACACAAGCTTACAGGGCATAGGGCTAGATGCGATCGTGCCATAGAGTTACCCTTATAAACAATCATTATAACATTTCCCTGGAAAGGATGCTTAGGAAAAGCAATGTGTTGCAACCAGTTGTTTTGCTAGGGTAGTGGACTCAGTACTAAATGCCAAGGGAAGCTGGCCCGATTTGATGACCAACTTATGTTCAATGCATGTGCAAAGTTCCTACAGTGGTAGAATGTGTAGCATGACTTGTCCTTTGATTTTACCAACAAGTTTTCACAGCTGCTCATAACCATCTGTGACTGCTCTGTCAGGTCCTTCAAAATCAGCTCCTGAATTGTGAGATTTTTCGCTTTTTCCTGGAATGCATCTGTCGCTGCCTTTGTTGCTTTGAAGAAAACGTTTCTAGTCTCGAGAGGTAGCTCTTGTAGCTGCTGAGCTGCTGAAACAGATCTTTATTGACTCTGAACAGATTTAGTTTGATTTCAATTAGCACATTACTTCAATTTGGCACTTTGACATATGTATTCAGACTAAGAATGTGCACGGCCATCATTTTTCCAGTCTGGCCCAGCATGCGTACAGCTGAGCCCAGCCCACCCAAAATACAGCCCGGCCGTGTCTGGCTCATTAACTTTGCTTTATCTAGCTAAACTTTCGAAGATTTGGTATGCATTTCGAATTATTAGCAAAATTTAAATCTAGGCTTTCAAATTGAATGAAAGGTGAAAAAGTTAGGCATGTGCAATGGCCTAGCTGGCAATCGAAGCCAGCAAGATGGATTGCCGGTCCAGTGCTCTAACCACTAAACTACAGTTGTTTAAAAATTGGCGTTTTTAAATGGCAAAATGGCCTGTATTTATATTTTATTATTGTTTCATATTGATTTGTTTTGTATAATTTCTGCTTTTGTACATAGCAGGCGACACTGTTGTCAACTGTGAGATTTGTTGACTCTAAGGGCGATATAAGCTGAAAGAAACGCAGGTTAGCAAGGGCTAAATCTGGCAGCTGATTCACAATGCCAGATCGAGCAGTGGGCCTCGATGGCTAATTAACAATAGTGTTGTTATGACTACTAGTCAAAGTCAAAGTCATAGTTAAACCTATTTTCTCAGAGAATTTCAATTTGTAGTCTTAGTTTGTATTTAAAAATGTATGCGGAAACAATTTGTAGTCTTAGTTTGTAGTTGTCAAATTCAGGTCTTTTTAAAGGTTTATTACAACGCATGTGAACACCGGACAGACCAGTAAAGAACCCATAAAGGGCCACATGCGAGGCAATCACCGGGGTTGAACCCCTACTATGTGTCTAACGCTGCTGGCCGGTCTAAGGTTAACAATATGTAGTCTTAGTTTGTAGTCAATTTGTAGTCAGGTTACCATATGTCAGCAATTCGATATTACTGCAAATTTTTGCCAATTCAACAATCAGTCATAGAAAAATTTTCCAATAACAGTTACCAGAAGTCTGTTAATTGCTTTTTTTTTTCAGTAAAAAATCGCCTTTTATTATAGATATTTTTGGAAACAAACAGATGGAATTCAATGTTTAATAGAATTCCAATGCTGAACATTTGGTGATTAACAGAATGATATATTTTTTAAAAAGTTAGACAAGAAAAACCAATGAACTCAAAGTTCTTCCTTTCTTTGAGAATTTATTGGGGTAAAAAAGCGCGAAAATTTGAAAAACGATCTTTCTTCTGACACTTTACATAAAAATGACTTTGTTCTTGGTATTTGGTGAGCTTATCATAAGCTTAAGACAGGTCAAAGGCCGATTGGGGGGACCCAATTTATATAAAATTACATTAAAAAATCTGAAAATTTCCAAGAAAAATGACTACAAATTGACTTCAAATTCGCAAATTATGAAAAAGTAGTTTGTAGTCTTGTAGTCAGCCAAAATAATCTGCAGTCTTAGTTAATTTGTAGTCTTGATGACGTCATAATCGCCGAAAATACGCAGTTTGTAATTAGTAGTTTGTAGTGCTATGAATTAGGTCTAGTCATAGTTAACACTTTTGTGATATCGCAGTCAAACTGATAGGTAGTCAAGGTCGAAGTTTGACTACCTTTGTCACCATAATTATGTAGTCAAACGAAGACCAGGTAGGCAAACCATTTGACTATGACTACGTTTTGTTATAGAGGCAGGCTTTTCAAGCATATTTTAACTCTTTTTCCGGTTTACAACAAAATATATAATATAAATATAAACCAGTGTGGTGCACTTTTTATCTAGGTAACTAGGTAACTAGGTATACCTACTATAACCTAGTTAATATTCGGGAAAAGTACCTAGATTTACTTTACCTAGTTGTTGGCTACTCTATTTTACCTAGTTTTACTTTACCTAGTTTTAAATCCACATAACTAGGTACTTCTAGGTAGAACAAGTTTACCTAGTTTGATATTTTCAGTTTTTCGTGGCTTTTTCAGTCAGCAAACCTTCAAATTTCTGGCTTTCCCACAATTACAGTGGCTCAGAGAATTAATTTCTGACTTATTTGATCAATAAGTTACGGATATTTACTTGAACTGTGTCAAATTTCGTAAATTTTAACTCCACTAACTTCATCATTGTTCTGTTGAACTCAAAATAATATTTTGACTTGATTTCTAGCGGTTTAGGTTTACCTAGTATTACCTAGTTTTTCTGGGCTGTACCTAGTATTACTTTACCTAGTTTCTTAGCTGAGAACTTTACCTAGTATTACTTTACCTAGTTTTTTAGGTGACAACTTTACCTAGTATTACTTTACCTAGTTTCAAATTTTCAAAATGCACCACACTGATATAAACTTGAAAAATGTTTAAGCACTCGATTCGATTCAATGTCACGGGGGCCAACAAGTCGACCAATGTTGTGCCAAACGAAAATTTTCCTAATTTAGTTAGTAAAAGTTAGTTACAACTTTTCAAATTTGAATTTAGTAAGTGGC